>PVLA01005268.1:0-151513 GCA_004027455.1 Hydrochoerus hydrochaeris | reverse complement strand
CTCCCCACTTCTCTCCTCTCTTCTCCTCTCTGTTCCGTTCTGTTCTGTTCTGTTCTGTTCTGCTTAAAACAGGGTTTCACTACATTGGTAAATTTCCCAGGCTAAGCATAACTTTGGAATCCTCCTGCCTCTGCCTCCCAGACTGCAAGGATACAGGCAGGTGCCACCAAGCCTGGTTTCTGCCCAAGTCTTAAACACCCCAGAGGGGTCCCCTTAAAGACCAGAGGGTCCCTCTCCTCCCTGAGTGGGCATAGGATCTGCTGTCAGAAAGCACAGCACCCAAGGCACCACTGATACATGGAGACCGCTGCTCTGTTTACCGTGAGGCTGACATGGCTGACTTCATACAATTTTTGTAACTCTGGAATATTTGGATAATTTGTGGCCAAAGATCCCTAAACACAGGGTGTTTTTTTGGTTTGTTTGTTTGTTTTGTCTTTTTGAGACAGGGTCTCGCTATGTAGTTCAGGCAGGCCTTGAGCTCACTTTGTAGCCCAGGCTGGTCTTAAACTTGCAATGATCCTCTTGCCTCAGCCTCCCGAGTGCTAGTATTACAGGCATGAGCCACCACGCCCAGAAAACCACAATTTTTTGAGGGCATTTACTTTCAGTTCACTGTCAGGAGCAGATAATACCCAGCACTGTTACACACAGAGCTACAATGGTCACGTGTGAGTGAAACTCAACAATGATGTGGAGTCCATCAGTGGATGAGTCCTGGGTTTCTAAACCAGTCTTCATTCTTGCCTTTCAAAAATGGACAACTGATTTACAGGGAGGATCGCCATGAGTTACAGCCTAGCCTGGCCTGCATAGTGAGTTGAAGGACAGCCTGAACTACACAGTGAGACCTGGTCACAAAAAACAAATTGTGTGGAGGTTCAGAAATCAATGCTCTGATTAGAAAGACAGTAGTGTCTAAAATGGAAGAAAGGATCAGGGAGGTCAAAAAACTCCTTAGTTTGTGATGTTTATTTAGTACCTTTTTTTTTCTTGGTGAAGGGGTCCTGCTATGTGTTTCTGGCTCCCCTTGAACTCAGGGGATTCTGCTGTGTCAGCCCCGTTTGCTGGACTTACAGACATGTACCACTACACCCAGCTAGGAAGGTCAATAAAAGCTTCTGAGAAGCCTTCCAGGAGCATGGGTCCTGGAATCTGCTGGCTGCTTGCCTGGGATCCCTAAGCACCTGGTGGTCTCATCCACCTCTAGTGAGTCACTGCCTTCTGGAGGACACTCATCTTGTCTGGCCTCAGCCAATTTCCCCTGGTGATACACAGCCCTAGATGCCACAAATGTCCTTTTTCTCTAGATTTAGATGAATCAGTGTTAAGACTTTGATTTTGCCTCAAAATGCAGTTTTTCTTTCCTCTGAAATAGTTTGATTTCTGGTACAAAATTTCTGTTTTTTTCTTTTGAAGAAGGGTCTCACTGTAGTTTAGGCTGGCCTTGAACTCACTCTGTAGGCCTAGCTGGCCTCAATTTCACAACTATCCTCCTGCCTCAACCTCCCAAGTGCTGAGATTATAGGAGTGTATGACCACACCTTATTTTATCTGCTGTTTTTGAATTTGTTACATATTTATTATTTTGTGTCTCTAGTATTTAAACCTTGAGTCTCTGCACTGAGATACATCTCAGATCATTTTGTTGTTGTGCTGCTGCTATTGTTTTTTCCATCTTTTTGAGACAGGGTCTCACTGTGCAGTTCAGACTGGTCCTGAGCTCACTTCATAGCCCAGGCAGGTTTTGAACTTGCAATGATCCTCTGCCTCAGCCCCCTAAGAGGTGGGATTACAGGTGTGGGCCTCCACACTGGGTTTTTATTTTGGTTTTTTGGACAGTTTCTAACTATATAGTTCATGCTGACCTCAAATTTGCAGTGATTTGACTGTCTCAGCACCCCAAGTGCTGGGATTACAGGAACATACAACTATACTTGGCTTACTGTGATTTATTTTGAAACAAATTTTCACTCAGGCACTCTGTGCCTCAGGCTGAGCTCAAACTTTCAGTCCTCCTGATTCAGCATCCCACACCCCTGGGATTAGATTACAGGTGTGCCATTTTTCGGTTTAAGAAGGATCTCACTTAGCTGCCACATTCCCTTAGCTAGATAAAAATTTCATTATATTTCCCACCCTCACATGAACGCACACACATGCATAAAAATCTAAATTACTGAGGTCTCTAGGCTGGGCTGGAATTTGTGAACATCCTGCCTCAGGTTCCTAGTGTGCGAGATTAAAGATCCACACAATACAACTCACGGGCCATGGCTCTTCATGTGCTTTCTGTTCTGTAAAATTATTGATCATCAAATTCGTGGTTTTATGAATGGTAAATTAGATGTTCCTTTTCACAAAAAAGCTGAAACCATTCTATGTAACATTTTTGAAAGTGGATCCATTTCTTCCTCATTTCCTTCCCAAAGTGGTAAATTTCAGATGTGGGAGAATGTGTGGAAATACATGTCTCAGCATTTTCTATCCTAACTTCAAGATGAACTATAATATTGTTACACTGATTTAACTATTACTTACTAAAAATCATTTAGTAGTGCATGAATTGAGGAGTGCCTGGGAGGGAGGAGACAAGTAAGGGAATTATTTTCCTGTAGTGTTTGAAGTTCACAGTAAACAGATTATCCTCCCCACCTTGTATCTGTTGGATCTGTTTTGGGAGCTGTGGTGAGATTCCTGGCTCAGTCACAGCACATAAATACTCAGCAAGATATCATGGAATTTAATACTTATTGTTTTGTTTCCCTATTTGTTTGAGATAAAAGGTTTACTATGTATTTTTGGCTAGGCTATCTAACTAAGGCTATCTAACTATCTATCTAACTAAGGCTAGCCTTGAATTCACAATGATCCTCCTGCCCCATCTAGAGTGCTGGGATTATAGGTGTGGCCACTGCATCTGGCTGACATCAGTAAACTTCCAGGAAGGCAACACCAGGGTTTGCCTACCTCAATTCTGGTGTTAACTGTACAAGTCCATGACCAACTATGGGAGATTCTAACAGGCCATCCAGACATCCAGGTAAGGAACTGAAGGAGGTTAAATTACCTGTCAAAGTCCCCACAGTTTCCTGAGGGCAGGCAGCAGGAGAGGTCAGGGGTAGGCATCATTTCAATGCATCTCTCTCCAATTCTCCCTTGCCTCCACCTCCCTGGGAGTTTCAGTCCACCCTTTCCCCTCCCCCTGCTTGCTCTACACTCAGTACTTCACCTTCCACCCTCCACCTGCATCTTTTTTTTTTTCTCATTCCCTTCCCCTTCTTTCAAACTGTCTTCCCATTTTCCTGGTTTTGTTGTTGTTGGTTTTGGTTTTTGTTGTTGTTGTTGTTGTTTGGTTTTGAGACAGGGTCTCACTATGTAGCTCAGACTGGCCTCGAACTCATGGTGATCCTCTCTCCCAAGTGCTTACAGGCATGTGCCACCATATCTGGCCCCCTTCCTTATTTTCAAAACCTTTGTTCCCATTTTTTTCCTTCCAATTCCCTTCTCCCTTTCTTCCTTTCCCCCTAAACCCTCCTTTGTTCCCCTCCATTTTTTTCCCCATTTTTTTTCCCATTTCCCAATATCTATGCTACCTTTGGGTCCTGAATGACACTTTCAGAGTCTCACACCAGAGAAAACAAACAATGTTTAACCATGTGTGTCCAATTTATTTCACATAAGAGTATGGTCTGAAAGTGTATCCACTTAGCTGAAAGAGTCTCAGTATGATACTTCTTATGGCAAAGTAGTATTCCATTGTGTAAAAAAAAAAATTCATCAGTTGATGGTCATTAGAGGTGTTTCCACCATTTATCTATTACAAACTATGCCAATATATACATGGTTGTGCACATATCTCTGTGGTATGATGCTTTCAATTCTTTGGGAAAGATATGAAGAAAGAGTATAGCTGGATCAAATGGAACCTATGATTTTAGATTTTTGAGGAATCTCCACATTGATTTCCATAATGGTCACTCCAGTCTGCAACCC
Source organism: Hydrochoerus hydrochaeris (assembly GCA_004027455.1). Taxonomy (NCBI): domain Eukaryota; kingdom Metazoa; phylum Chordata; class Mammalia; order Rodentia; family Hydrochaeridae; genus Hydrochoerus; species Hydrochoerus hydrochaeris. The sequence continues at coordinate 147,517 of PVLA01005268.1, read as the reverse complement.
CCAAACAGTAGAGAAGGGTTACTTTTGCCCCACAGCTTCACCAGCATTTGTTATTGGTTGAGTGCTTGAAACTAGCCATGTCTTTTGTACTGAGATGAAATGTCAGCATTGTTTTAATTTGTATCTCTCAAATGATCAGTGATGTTGAACATTTTTCATATGTTTCCCATTGTCATTTTTACTTCTTCCTCTGAGAAGTGTCATTCATTTTGAGATGCTCATTATTGGATGGGGTCTTTATATTTGAAGGGTTTGACTTTTTTTGAGTTCTTTATATATACTAGATATTACAGCTTTGAGGAAAGGCTGGAAAAACAATTTTCCCATGCTGTGTGTTATCTTATCACTCTGTTTGTGGTTTCTTTTGCTGTGCAAAAGTTTTCAATAAGATGAGACTCCCCCTGAACCACCAAGAAAGAAAGAAAGAAAGAAAGAAAGAAAGAAAGAAAGAAAGAAAGAAAGAAAGAAAGAATATGAGATCCTAATTACTCTTTGGTATTTCCTGTGTAATCAGGGTTTTGTTCATAAAGTCTTTGCCTACTTCAATGTCCTCAAGAGTTCTAACTGTTTTATCTTCCAGCAGATTTAGTGCTTCTATTTTAATACATAGATCTTTACTCCACCTCAATATTAGTTTAGTGCATGATGAAAGGTATGGTTCTGGCTTTATTCCTCAGCATGTGGAAAGTCAGTTTTTCAGCACCATTTATTAAAGAGGTTATCTTTCTTCCAGTAAAGGAGTTTGGGACCTTTGTCAAATAGAAGGTGGCTAAACATGTATGGAGTTTCTGCATCTTCTAATGTGTTTGATTGATCTTTGAGTCTGTTTTTTTGCTAGTAGCATGCTATTTTGTTTGTTTACTACGTGTCTTACTATGGAGTGCAGGATAGCCTCTTATTCAATTATGTAGCCCAGATTGGCCTCAAACTCATGGAGATATCTTGCCTCAGCTACCTGAGTGCTGAGATTACAGGCCCAGCACCATGCTCTTTTTATCACAGCAGCTTAAACGAATAATTTTTATTCAGGGAATTGTGATGCCCCCTGCCTTAACTTGGTTTCCCAGAATTGCTTTTGGTATCCAAGGTCTCTTATGGTTCCAAGTGAATTTTAGGATTGTTTTCTCTAATTCTGTGAGACATGCTAATGGCATTTTGGTCAGAATTGCATTAAATCTCTATAACAATTTTGCAAGCATAGCTGTTTTCACTACATTGGTTCGCCCTACATAACAACAGGGATATCCTTCCATTTTTAGATATGTTCCTTGATCTCCTTCTTCAGAATTCTGTTATGGTTTCTGTCTGAATGTCCCCCAAAGCCTCATGTAGTCATGGAAGCTGTGTTTTTTGGAGGCTACTGAATCTAGATTTTGTGATTGGTTCTTGTTTAGTGCTGGGATTGGACATGTGAGCGCTATACTCGCTCTAGCGCAGATAGCCTGCATGCAATAAAAGGGAGAAAAAGAGACTTGCTCCTCCCCTTTTGTTGCTGTTGCTTTTGCTATTTTCCACTGCCATGAATGGTTGCCTCTCTGTTATGGCATTCTGCCTTGGAGCCAGCTAATGTAGACTGAAACCTCTACAAACAAAGCTAAAAAGCCTTTGCTTAACTTTATGCATTGGGTATACTGTCTCAATAATGAGAGAAAAGTAACTAAAAGTAACACATACTGGAATTTTAAATGTACAGGTCTTTTATTTCCTTTACTAGGTTGACTCTCTGTTATTTTATTTTCTTGGATGCTACTGTGAAAGGTGTTGCTTCCCTAATTTCTCTCTAAATGCTTTTGTTGTTTGTGTACAAAGACTATTTAAGTGTTGACAAAGTACCCAATTATGCTACTGAATTTGGTTATTCAGTCTACAAGTCTTTAAATGGATTGTAGGGGGTCTTTTGCATAAAGTACCATGTCATCTGCAAATTATGATCATTTAAATTCCTCCTTTCCCACATTTGTTTTTATTTCTCTTGTCTAATTGCTCTCACCAATGTTTCCAAAACTGTATTGAATTTGAGTGGTGAAGGTAGACATACTTGTCTTATTTGTGAATTGAGAGTGAAAACTTTTCAGCTTTGTCCGTTTAGCATGATGTTGGTTGTTGGTTTGTCATAGATGGCTTTTATGAGATTGAGATAAACACCATCTATTCCAATTTTCTGTAGGGTTCATATAGTAAATAGGAGTTGAACTTTGTCAAAACACTTTTTCTGCATCTACTGAGATGACCATGTTTTTGGTCCTTGGCTCTATTAATGTGGTATATTATACTTATTGATTTGTGTATGTTGAACCATCCCTACATCCCTGGGATGAATCCTCCTTTGTCATGGTGTATAATCTCCTTCACAATTTGCTGGATTTTTTGTTTGTTTGTTTGTTTGTTTTTCAGACAGGGTCTCACTATGCAGTTCAGGCTGGCCTTGAGCTCACTTTGTAGCCCAGGCTGGTCTTGAACTCACAACAATCCTCCTGCCTCAGTCTCCTGAGTGCTGGGATTACAGGCCTGAGCCACCATGCCCGACATTTTGCTAGATTCTTATTTGCAAGTATCTTACTGAGGATTTCTGCACCTATGTTTACTAGGGAGATTACCTTATAGTTCTCTTTTTTGGTTGGATTCTTCTCTGGCTTTTGAAAGAAGGTAATGTTGCTTCCAGGGATGAATTTGGGAATGTTACTTCACTTTGAAGTTTATTAAAGAGTTTGAGAACTGGAGGCATTAGGCATTTTCTAAATTTCTTGCAGGATCTAGCAGTGAATTCATCAGGGTCCAAGCTTATCTTTTTTTTTTTTTTTGGTAGGTTTTTAATTACACCTTTAATTTCATTGACTGATATTTGTTTACTTATCTTAATTCTGCTTTGGTCATTCATATTTATCTAGGAATCTGTCCATTTCTTGTTTCCCATCTTATTAGAATACAGGTTCTTGAACTTGAGAGACTGAGCCAGGAGGAGCACCACAAATTTGAGGCCAACCTGAGCTACAGGACAAATTCAACTTCAGCCTCAACTGTGTGAAACCCTGTCTGAAACCAGCCAACAGACCCACAAACAAAGAGATGGGTTTGTTAACTTCACTTAATATTTCAAAGAACCAAATCTTTAATTCATTGATTCTTTGTATTGTTCTTAGTATCCTTTGCATTAACTTCTGCTCTGATCTTTATAATGTCTTTTCTTATACAGGCTTTTGTCTCGACTTGTTTTCTTTTGGAAGAAACCTGAAAGGTTGTTTATTTGAGCTTGCTCTGTTTCTCTGATATGGGAATTCACCACTATAAGTTTTTCCTAATAGGACCGCTTTCACTGTGTCCTGTAAGTTCTGGTATGTTGTTCTGGCATTATTGTTTACTTGCACAAACTGTCTAATTTCTTTTTAATTTAATCTGTGACCCACTGGTTGTTCAGGAAGGTGTTATCTAATTTGCATATTTATATGAAGTGCTTGTGGTTTCTTTTGCCATTGGTTTGCAATTTCACTACAAAATGATCTGATAATATGTATGGGATAATTTTAGTACCTTTGCCTTTACTTAAGCATGTTCTATTAGCTAATATATGGTCTATTTTGGAAAATGTCCCATGTGCAGCTAAGAATGTGTATTCTGATCATGTAGGGTAGAAAACTCTTGCTATTTACTAAGTCCATTTATTCAAAAGCTTGGTTCAGTTGATATTTCTTTGTTGATTTTTTGTCTACCTGATCTATTAATGGCACTGCACTATTGAGGTCCCCAATAACAATTGTATTAATTCTTATTTGATTTTTCATGTCCATAAATATGTTTTATTTAGTTGGCTGCACTGATATTTGGTGCATATATATTTATGATCATTATCTCTTCTTGAATTGATCCCTTTACAAGACTGTAGTGGCCTTCTTTGTGTTTCTTAATTAGTCTCAGCTTGAAATTCACCTTGTCTGCAAATAGAATAGCTATCTCTACTTTTGTCCAAGTTCCTGTTGCATACAGTATTTTTTTCATTCTTTGACTTGCTTTCTATGAATTTGTTTAAGTGTATTTCTTGTATGACGCATATTGTTACATTTTTCTTTTTAATCTATTCTGCCAGTGTTTTTTCATTGGTGAATTGAAAATATTTACATTGACTGTTACAACTGATATGTACTTACTTGTCTTTGTTATGTTTTCCTGTTATTGGTTCCCCCTTTCTTTCCCCTTTGTTTAATTACTTCCCTTGCCTGGCAGATCCATTATTTTAGGATTCATGGAGATGTAGTCCTCTTTACCTCTTTCCACAATGTCCTTCAGAGCATTTTAGAGTACTGGTTTAGGAGTCATGAATTTCTTCAAGTATTTTTTGCCATGGAAGTATCTTATTTCTCCATTTAAAAAAAAATCTATATTTTTATTTTAAAGAGAATAAAACCAAACAAAATAAAACCAAATAAAGTCAATCAAAACAAAACAATGACAGTGATACCAGACTTCAAAACAAGATAACAGGAAATCAACAATGGCTACCATAATATATCTTGCTATTTTCAAAATAACTGCCCATACCATCAGGCACAATAAAATCAAACAAAACACAATAAGCCCAAACTAAAACAATGAAAATGATACAAGATGGTCCTGCAGGGTAGAGGTGACTGGCTGGGTGACATATTGGAGTTGGGTAGGATGAGCCTGAACCTGGAACCGCAGTGGCATCATTCGGCCACTCCTGGCCCAAAGCAGACTGGTGGGATCTATTTGGGCTGGGTCATGCCCCTAGTTGGAACCCAATAGCCAGCGACAAAACTGTCCCGAACCTACAACATCCACACAGCACAGACTAACTTGCTGAAGGCACTCACTGGTTGACTGGCTCAGAGGAAAAGGGCCAGCCCACATTGCCTCCTACGTGTACCTCACAGATCAACAGCAAACTGGAGAGGGCAGCAATCCCCTAGCCAGCACACTTCAGAAAAACTGTAAGCAATATGGAAAGGACCTGAGACCTCCACCATACACCTGTCTGAAAGAAACCAGAAACATGACAAGAGAAAGAAACAAGAAAAAGCCTCCAGCCACTGACCCAGGGAAAATAAGTCCAGGAGAGGTAAATACAGAAGAGACTGAGGGCAGCAAACATGCAATATCAGACACAGCATCAGCCAACATAAAGAAGTATCTTTGTGACATCATTGACGAACTTAAAACTGAAATTCTAATTCAAGTGAAGCAAGATATAAGAAGATTAATAAAAGAAATGCTAAGCACCTCTCAGGAAGACACAGATGGAAGAATGGAGGAATCCAGAAAAAGGAGAGAAACTTTTGATGAAAAATATAAACAAAATCTAGAATACATGAAACAGTTCAAAGAGATTATCAGGAAGTTAAAAACTCCCTTGAAATCTGGCAAACTTGCTTGACAGAAACTAGTTAGACTTTCAAAACTTGAAGACAGATTTGTAATATGTGATCACAGAAGGAAAGATCTCTTAAAAATAACAAGGAACCAGGAAGTAACAATACAAAGGCTAGAAGACAAGAGGATCTATAACTTAAGAATAAAAAATGTGAAGAAGCAGGGGTAAGTACAAAGGAAATAAAAAGGCTACACACAGAAATAATTAAGGAACACTTCCCAAGCATAGGAAACAGAAATGATATTCAGATAAGTGAGGCATACAGAACTCCAGCCAGCTACAACCAAAACAGATCTACACCGAGACATATAATAATCAAGACCACAGAAATTCATCACAAGAACAGAATATTAAAACCAGTCAGAGAAAAGAAACAGATCACCTATAAAGGAAAACCCATCAAAATCACAACAGACTTCTTGACACAAACCATCAAATCAAGAAGAGCTTGGAGCAAAGTAGTCCAAGCCCTGAAAGAAAATAACCTCCAACCCAGATTGAGGTACCCTGAAAAACTGTCTCTCAAAATTAATGGAGAAACAAGATACTTTCATGACAAAGAGGAACTGGGGGAGTTCATGACCACCAATCCAACCCTGCAAAGAATATTGAAGGACATTCTATAAAGAGAGAAAAAAAATCACCAGGATTCCAGGAATAGTGGCAGAGAGACCTCAATGAATGGGGCAGCCAGTGAAATGAAGGAGAAAAGTAGACAACCAATGGCAGAAAAATAGCATAGCAGAGATGAGGCATCGAAGATTGGCTATAATCTCTAACACAGATGGCTTTAATATACTAACAAAGAGAAGCACAGGCAGGGTGAGAGATAGGATCCATTGAGATGCTCTGAATAGGAAATATAATCAACCTGAGGGTGAGTTGGTGGATGAGAGAACAGTGCTCTATGTGACAGGGAACTAGAGAGAAATAGGGACAGCTCTTCCAGTAGATAGGTTGAAAAGTCACAACACTTTTGAGCAGTGGAGAACTGCTCAGCTATAAAGAAGGAAAACCTTGAAGCTTTAGTAGGTAAAGGAATACAGCACAAGATCAAGGTCAGGGGTAAAAAGGTTCACAACCACTTAGGTGGATAGCAGGTTGTCCCCCTTGTTTGGAAACTAAAGGCATTGGTGGGACCCAAAATGTACATGGCACCCTGTGAAAGTGAAAGGGGAGGAACTGTCTGGGAAAGGAAGGCAGAGGACACTGTTAACAGTGTATCAGGATTTAAAATCCACATTATTCTTATCACTCTGTTTGGTTTGATTTTATTCTGATCTAGTCTGCCTACTCATACTGGATTTGAGGGCATAGACAGCTATCCCAAAAATAGCAGGATATACTATGGTAAATATCCTTAATCCTATTAACTTAACTGAAGCCCTGTATTACTTACACTGTCTTACTATGGCTGATCTTATTTGGATCTGGTTTGTAAGATGGCTGTTTTGTCTTGACTGATTTTATTCGAATCTGGTATGCTTGATAGTATCAGGTCTGAAAGTAGAGGCAACTACTCTGAAGATAATAGGATTCAATGGGATACCCATTCCAGTTTGATTATTAACTGCTTTTGAAGTCCATAATGTATTCAATGTTTCATTTTTATTGATATTGCTATGTACTGCTGTGATCAATTGTACTATGCCTGATGATATGGATGATTCTATTGAAAATAACAAGAGACATCATGGTAACTATGGTAGATCACCTACTATTGTGGTTTTATATGTCTTTTTTGTTTCGTGTTTTTCTAGGAATTTGTTTTGTTGTCTTGTTTTGATTTGTTTTTCCCTCTATTACAGAAAGTACAGGTATACATGTAGAGACTCATGCATGTGTAGAACTTCTAAACAGTTTATGAGAATTGATTATATAATGCATAATGTAATGAACAGATACTTTGAAGAAAAAGAGATACTAAGATACCCAGTGCTAATTCTGTAGTGTCATGATATAAAATCTGGCACTATTATTCTCTGTTCAGAGTTATATTAGTCTGTTTTCTTTTAATTTCAACATACATAAAGGTATGGACATATGTTTTGAAGAGAACGAGAGACATTATGGCAGCCATTGTTGACTTCCCTATTGTATGGTCTTGAAGACCTAAAATGCCTTCATCATCCTGTTCTGATCAGTTTAATACTATTTTGTTCTGTATGAATTCACTGTGTATGGACAACTATTTGGAAGAAAACAAGAGACAATATGGTAAGACAGTGAAGATCTCCAGTGGTCTTGCTTTGAAATCTGTATTTCTTAAATTGTTTTCTTATCATCTGTTTTGCTAAGTTTAATTTTACCCTCTTTAAAATTAAAAAAAAGAAAATAATACAAGACTTCAAGATAATACAAAATTATACAAAACAAGATAATAAGAAATTAATAATGGCTGCCATAATGCCACTTGTTATCTTCAAAATACCTGTCCAGATCTTCAGACACAGACATGTAAAACTAATCAAACAACACAAGGACTAAGTTGCTTCTTTACCTCAATTGTTACTTTTGCAGAAATTTAGGGTATATTATCTGTAATTTCTACTATGTGTCTCCTAAACTTGTTCTGTGTGGGATAGGGATAGAGGACTGAGATTGTATTTCATTGTCACTGTGACATTTTCCTTTGTTCCACTGCTGTATTCTGGGTGTTCCCACCATTGGCTGCCAGTCCCTCAGTGTACTGAAATGGATTAGTCACCTGGCTTCCTCCAATCCAGGGTTCCTGGATTAGTAAAGAGGCACAGAATGGTGACTTACCACTGATGTTCCTCTGATGGTGCCATGGCCTTGGGACATGGCTTCTTCTCTGTGTTGGTGCTGGACTTCCCACATCTCTCTGGGCCTGTCTTGTGAGGCCTTGGGGCATGGCTTCTTGTCTGGGCCTGCAAAGGGGGCTTGCCAAATCTCTCTGGGCTCACTGGCATGTAGTTTCAGATCATAGCTTCTTCCTATTAACTCCATTTGTTCACAGGTTTAGTTCAGCTCTGATATTTCTTTGCTGGTTTTCTGTCTAACTGATCTGTCTCCCTGTGACACTGGGATATTGAGGTCTCTTGTTACAACTGTGTTATTGCTCATTTTATTTTCTATATCTACCAATAACTGGCTTATATAGCTGGGTGCTCCTGTATTACACACATATATATTTGTGATTGTTATGGCATTTGTGCTGTCTCCAGCTTTCTCATTGACCCCGATCAATCCTATGTTATTCTTTGCCTCATCTTGTGGCTGTTGGATTGATCTCTCATAGTCTCTTGCTATTTTTCCATTATCTTTCCATGATTACTAGTTGCAATTCTGTCTTCAAGACAGAAATCCTATCCCTTCCTTCAGTCTGTTGCATACAATTTCAATGGAGGTTTTATCTCCTGGATCTCTGTTTGGATCTGTTTCACAGATTTCATTTCTTTTCTAAGTTGGGCATTTTTTTTGTTTCCATCTTTTGTTAGACTCATCTATTCTTTCATTTGTGTGTTCTCTAATATCTTTTAGCATCATTTTAGCATCATTTCTTTTTGTACCTGAGAGATCATTTTCTTGTTAGTCTTTTCCCACTTGTTTTTTCTCTTCAGTTGATTTCCAACTTCATCCATCTCATTGAGTTCCAGGTCTAAACTGAATGGGCTGAGAGTTTGGGGCCTCATCCTGCCTCTGCATCTTGCTCTCCTCCACCTTCTCTTTTTTCTTTCATTCATTTGTCTTTTATGGTTTTTGTTTGTTTGTTTGTTTTGTCTTCTATGTTGATGCCTGCCATCCTCCCAAGATTTATAACTCTACCATGAGCATTAAAGCCTCTCTCAAGGAGGAAAAGAGATGTTTGTTTCTGGAAGATGCTCTCCAGATATAGTTGGTTCTTATAGCTATCAGAAGAAACCATCTTTTTCTGGTGTTTACAGTTCTGTAATGATGCCCATGTTACATCCCAGAGATGTGCCAGGCATGGAGCGAATCTTGGCCTCTGGATGTGGGGCTGGAACTGGTCTTCTATCAGAGGAGTTCTCCACAGTCCAAGTGCTGTCTCCTCACTGCTGCTTCAGATGTTTCCACATTACTGGCCTTGCTGATTCCTTTGCCCTGTAAAGGTGTGTGCGGTTCTATGCACCAGGTTGCTGTCCTGGGTCTTGAGGTTCCTGTCAGTCTTACACTCTTCCAGCTGGCCCTGCCACCTGGGTGGCCCAGAACTTGAACTCACAGTCTTCCAGCAGGTCCATGCTCCAGGATGCAATGGCAAAGGCATTAATCGTGAACTGCCTTCCAGTTGGCCCCCTCTGTGGGATATAATGGAATGGCACAGAGCACAGATTCACTGTCTCCTAGCCGGCCCACCCTCTGGGCTGTAATGGAGGAGCCCCTGATCATGAACTCACTGTCTTCCAGTTGGCTCCCTCTCTGGGATGTAATAGAGGGGATCTCCAACATTTTTGGAAAGACAGTTTTGCAGGGCATATCATCACTCTGGGTTGAAGGTTTCTTTGCATTTACTGCTTGAATTATTTCAGTATAAGTTCTCTTTGATTTTTGAGGGTTTGTGTTGAGAAGTGATTCTGATGAGTTTTCCCATATATATAGTTTGTTTCTTTTCTTAACAGTTTATTTGTTGTTGCTGTCGTTCTTTAGGAGAGGGTTTCACTGTATGGTTCAGGCTGGCCTTGAACTGACTTTGCAGCCCAGGCTGGCCTCGAACTGACTTTGCAGCCCAGGCTGGCCTCAAACTCACAGCAATCCTCTTGCCTCAGCCTCCCAAGTACTGGGATCACAGAATGTCCAACTGTGCCTTACTCTCTTAACAGCTCTTAATATACTGTTTTGGTGTTGAATTTCTGAATCTTGATTATTATATACCTTGGTGTAGTTTTATTTCTGACCATGGCTACTTTCAGTTCTATATGCCTCACTCATTTGTATGTCTAAAAATATTTTTTTTGCCTGCTTGAGAAGTTTTCTGCCACTGCTTCTGTAAACAGGGTTGTTTATGTCATTTCTGCTATTTCCTGCTTTGTCATACATTTCCATCAATCTTATGTTATTCTTTTTGCATCATCTTGCAGCTGTTAGATTCAGTTTTCATGGTGCCTTGTAATTATAACAAATCATGCCTATCATGATTTCTAGCCACAATCCTGTCTTCTAGATCTGATATTCTGTCCTCATGTTGACTTGTTCTTCTGTGTATATCCTTTATAATTTTTATTTTTGGTACCAGGGATAGAACTCACAACCTCACACTTGCCAGGCATGTGCTGCTGAGCTATATCCCTGGCCCTATGTATACTTTAACTGGGATTTTCAATCTTATGGTTAGCTGTTTCTAGTGAAAATCAGTCCATGTAAGCTGCTGTGACACCAAACCTTTTGGTGACAGGATCCTGTGCCACAAGGGCCACACTTAGGCCTGGAACAGCCTAAGAATAATGAGAAAAACTCCTTTTCTAGGACTCTTTAGTGTTAACAAAACACCAAGATCCTTCACACTGGTCATGAGTAGATCTAGAAGAGTCTGTTTTTGGTCCATGGCTGTCCTGATAAGAGTTTCAATGCCCAAGAGAGGGCCATTCTCCTGGGGCTGAAAAACAGTGATCCAACAAACCAGATTCAATTATGATCAGTCATGGTAAAACTGTGTAGGTTTTACAGAGCTTTAGATTAAGTTAATAGGAAATTAAGGATGATTACCATACTATATCCTGTTATTTTCAGGATTACTGTCTGTGCCCTCAAATCTAGTACAGGTAGAATGACTGGAACAGAATATAATACATCTAAGCAGAGTAGTGTGATTAATGTATATTTTAAATCCTGGTGCACTATTAACAATATAGCATATCAAGGCCATCTATGTTAGAGTTTCTAGTTATCCTTCTCTGCCTCATTTCTGCTATGCTACTTTTCTGCCTTTGTTTAGTTTTCTCCTTCATTCTACTGCCTGCCCCACTCATTGAAGCCTTTCTGCCACTGTTCCTAAAATCCTGGTATTTTTTTTCTCTCTCTAGAATGTCCTTCAGCATTCTCTGCAGGGTTGGATTGGTGGTCACAAACTCGCCCAGTTCCTCTTTGTTATGGAAGCATCTTGTTTCTCCATTAATTTCTAGTGACAGTTTTACAGGGTACATCAATTTGGGCTGGAGGCCACCTTCCTTCAAGACTTGGAAGACTTCACTCCAAGCTCTTCTTGATCTGATGGTCTGTGTCGAGAAGTCAGCTGTGATTCTGATGGGCTTACCTTTATAGGTAATCTGTTTCTTTTCTCTGATGGCTTTTAACATTCTGTTTTTATATTGCATTTCTGGTATCTTGATTATTACATGTCTGGGTGTAGCTCTGTTTTGGTTGTAGGTGGCTGGAGTTCTGTGTGCCTCACACAACTGAATGTCATTTTCTTTTCCCATGCTTGGGAAGTTTTCCTTAATTATTTCCATGAATAGCCTTTGTAATTCACCTGTATGTATTCCTGCTTCTTCATTCATGTTTCTTATTCTTAAATTGTAGATTCTCTTGTCATCTTCTAGTGTTTGTATTGTTACTGCCTGTTTCCTTGTTATTTTTAAGAGATCTTTCCTTTCATATCACACATTGCAAACTTGTCTTCAAATTTTGATAGTCTATCCTTAGTTTCTTTTAAGGCATTTTGCCAGCTTTCAATGGAGTTTTTAATTTCCTGGTAGTGTCTTTGAATCTGCTTCATGTATTCTATATTTTCTTTATATTCTTTATTGAATGTTTCTCTCCTTTTTTTGTGTTCCTCCCTTCTTTCATCTGTATCATCCTGAGAGATGCTTCCTGAGAGCATTTATTACTCTACTCATATCCTGCTTTACCTGATTTAATATTTCAGTTTTGAGCTCATCTATAAGGTCCTGAAGATATCTCTTAATGTCCATTGAAGCCATGTCTGATGTTGTGTGTTTGCCGCCCTCAGTCTCCCTTGTTTTTCCTTCTCCTGGATCAGGGCTCTCAGGGTTCTGAGCTGGGGGCCTCCTCCTGCCTCTCTCTTCTGTCATGGCCCTGGCTTCCTCCACACAGGTTACACTGCAGGTCCCAGCCCCTTTCCCTGTTGGCCACGTTTCCTCCGAAGCACGATGGCAAGGGAACTCTGCCCTTTCCTGCCTGTTCTTGTCACTGAGGTGTAAGCAAGCTACATATGCCTGCTCCTCCCCACTGGGCCAGCCAAACTTCAGGGGCAATCACCCAGTCAGTGCGTGCTAGGCACAGGGAATCAATTTGGGACGTCTCATTGGGTCCCGGCTGGGGGCACGGCCCAGTCCAAGCAAATTTCACGAATCTGCTCTGGGGAGGGAGCAACCAATCGAACTCACTGTTACTCCCAGTTCAGGCTCCTCCTGCCCGATTCCAACATGTCGCCCACCTGGTCGCACCCTTCCTGTGGGGGGGTCTCACTCCCAGCACTGACCATGGATCAATGAAGGTTCCTCCACCAGCTTCACTCTCTGCTCTCCACTGGGCTCACCAACCCCAGACTTCAGCACTGCTGTGCTTCCTGTGAGTGGCAGTGTGAATGAGTTTGGGTAGCTCTGCCTGCCGGCGCAGATTCAGGCTGGTGCAAACTTGGCAGGTCATCAAGAAAACACTGTGTCCCGTAGTTTTTAGCCGTTTCAGTTGTAGTCCCGAAGTATTTGATGAGCTTTTTTAAGTTTTAATTTCTTTCTGTGTCAAGAGGATCCATCTCCCTCTGTCTGGGTCTCTCCGGGGTGTTTTATTCTGGCATATGAATTGCTTCTCCCAGGAGGCTTTGTATTCTGTTGCTCACTGATCAGCCATCTTGTCTTCTCCCCACCATGCTTTTTTTAAAAAAACTAATACATATTTGCAATTAATCTTAGGGAGTATGTCTTAGTAATTTTCTCATTGCTGAGACAAAAAATACCTAACAGCCAAAGTTAAAGGAGGAAAGGTTTGTTTTGTTTTTTATCAGTACTGGAGATTGAACTTATGATCTTACAGTTGCAAGGCAGGCGCTTATGCTGATGAGCTAAATCCCCAGCCAGTTATCTCCATTTGACTAAACCTGGCCCTGTCTTCAAATACTGGTATGTACAGAGCTGGCTGGGCCATTCATTTGCCCCTTCAACTGGCTTTAAGCAATGTAAATAGAGCTGGCTGAGGTACTGATGCATCATCTTTGAAGCCAGGTGACAGTTTTCCCACCCCTTGACTGAAGAGCCACCACTCCACACTGGGATGAGCCTTGAGATAAGAGGCTATGACTTCCCAGGGCAGAAAAGTTTACATATCAGAGCTGAAGCACCAACCCCAAATATTACATATTATCTCAACTGTGTTATTCAGATTAGTCTTTGTGTATATTGCAGAGGTGCTTTCAGACCTCCTTCTCTCTGCATATTGCAGAGGTGCTTTCAGGCCTCCTATCTAGTCCAGCTCACAGTACTCAAATATTTCCTGCCATTCTCACAGTCACTCATCCTTAAGCCACTGCCTTCTTCACAAATTAATAAAATCCAGGTTGAGGCATGGGTTGAGGCCTTTGTTCATGAACCACCATCTAGACCGAACTTAGGACCCCTTGGCTCCCCATAACTATATATATATATATATATATATATATATATATATATATATATATGTGTGTGTGTGTGTGTGTGTGTGTGTGTGTGTGTGTGCATGTCTTAGTGTCTTTATTCTTGCCATGGGTTGCAATGGACTTCATAGATTGGAATTCCAATCTAAAATTCCAATAACTTTTCTATGGGATTACAAACATAAACTTCTCAAACAGAGACAGGGCCCAGAAGGGCTCTCTATATCACACTGGGATTGGTTCATGGTGTAGTGTTAGGCTCAAGGGCAAATGGGGTTAAGGGTGTGGGCGCTACCCATCCTAAGTAGTTTGGATAAAAACTAATGCTTAGAAAGATCTGTGGTCATCCCTTGTTGTTTGGCTACCTTCTGCCCACCATGAACTGTTTCTTCTCTCTGATAGCTAATTGCTATGCCACACTGCCTTAGAGCCAACTGATTATGGACTGAAACCTCTACAAACTGTGATCTAAATAAAGCTTTCTTCCCTTAACTTGTGGGTGCTGAGTAGTTTGTCTCCACAATGAGAAAAGTAACTAAGACAGTTGTACAATGGAAACTTCTTTAACATCCTGGAAGTCTATATGCTATGAATCAGGACACATTCATGCTTTGTGTTCATTATGCACACAACACACGTAATACACTGCAGAGACCCAGGGACAGTGATCTGCCTCCCTCATCATCAAAACATTTCCTCTGTTCCTGAGAACAGGGAGAGCAGAGACACAGTGCCCAAATGAAACATAGTTTTCCAAGTGGCCAGAATCTCACCAGAATTTTCTGCAGAAAAGCAGAGCTCTGGCAGCCAGCAGGGCCACAGATGGGAGCACAAGACTGGCTCCATTCTTAGTGCAGCTGATCCCAAGATGTGGCACAAGCCTGCTCCCTGCTGGTGAGTCAGGCCAGGTGAGAGCAATTTTCCTGAGAAAGACTCCATTTCATGTGGTAGTTTTCAAAACTGCTATTATGAAATACTGTTTCAGTGATACTGGTGTTATCTTTTACATAAATACCAAAGATGTAAATTGCTTTTAAAAATTATAGAGGAACCTGGGCATGGTATCAGTCCTTTATAATCCCAGATTGTGGCACACTAAGGAAGGGGGAGGGGAATTTTCAGCCAGCCTAAAAAACTTTGCCAGATCATATCTCAAAGATTGAGGCAGTGCATGCAGTGCACACCTGTAATTCCAGGACTCTGGATGCAGGGGTAGGAGAATCACTGTAAATTCAAGGCCAGCCTGAACAGTGTAGCAAAACCCTGTTTCTAATAAATAAAAATTGTGGCGCCCTTTTCCATCCATGCCGCATCCTAGTCCATCCACGCCTTGTGACAAGGTCCATGGGTGGAGGAGAGCGCTTCAAGGAATCGCTTCTCCAGGAAAAGGACACCGCATGTGGGAATTGGGTGTGGGGATCTTGGAATGTTTTGTACTGATAATTGTAATTTGTGTAATTCACATATATATATTTTCATGTAATACTCAATATGAAATCGAAAATAGAAACTCCAGAGGAGTTACTAGAAACCCTCTAGATAACCCCTTTGTGAAAACTAATTGTGAAATTTTACCTTCTGTGAGTAGTATAAGAGAGTTTATACAAAAGCTTTAAATGAAAGAGCTCATGGAGGAGGATTTACAAAATTCCTGTGAGACAACTGCCCTGAGACACTGGGCAAGCAGCCAGAGACGGGCAACTAGGACACATATGTTATGCCACCATCTGCCTAAGACAGGCACAGGACCAATTGCTGTCCTGCAGGCCCATGACGGGTAAGGCCTGGTTGGGTTCATATGAAGAGTCCTTGACCCAAGACAGGTGCTGTCCTCACAGGGCCTGCCATACTCTCATAAAGTGATAAGGGAGGAGATGTAGGGAGCGGCGTGATAGCTTCACAGCTGCCGCTCCATCTCTCCCTCCTGTGGGCATCCAGTGCATCGGCTTACATTTCCCAAGCTAATTAAGTAACAAGATTAAAGTGTAACAAAGGTGAAAAAAGTTAATTAACACATATTGTTTAAGATTATCCCTGCCTAGCCCTAAGCCTGGGATGCTTCCTGCTTGGGGTTTAAGTTACTGCCAAAAGTTATCAAATATATACTCCAGCTTCTAAAAATAAAATAGATTCAGATTCACTCACAGACTGGAGTGCAGTGTCTTCTGTCTCTCACTCGCCGACTCCCTGACCACCTTTGGGACCCCTGAGCCCTGCTGCAGCTGGACTCCGGCAAAAAATATTAAAGACCTAGGATTGCAGCTCTATGCAAATGTATTGGATTCAACTCTCTGCACTAAAAACAAGCAAATAAGTTGCTGTAAGTCACAGGCTAAACTCCATTGTGTTTGTGTGTGTGTGTGTGCACGCGCGCGCCCGGGATTGAACTCACTACCTCACATTTGCCAAGCAGGCACTTACACCACTGAGCTAAACCCCTGGCCTGTTAAACTCAAATTTTTAACCCTCCTGCCTTAGTCTACCAGAGTCCTAAGATTAAATATTTGTACCACCAAGCCCAATTGAAATTACTTACATATTGCTAAATGAAACAAATCGTTTTTCATGAACATGATTAAAATTCCATGAATGAGTAATTCAATTTCTCAAATACTGTATCAATTGAGATGCAGTTCAGGTTGGCCTTGAGCTCACTTTGTAGCCCAAACTGTCTCGAATTTGCAATAATCCTCCTGCCTCAGCCTCTCAAGTGCTGGGATTACAAGAGTACACCACCACACCTGGCTTGTTAAACTAATCTTGTGTTCTTCATGTATTTTTTTTTCTTTTTTACAGAAGATCTTGCTTTTTAGAGCAAGTTGGTTTTGAATTTATTATGAACCTAGGCTGGCCTGCAAGTCTTGGCTATCAATGGATTTCGAACTCTCAAGTCAATCTTGCATTTGTCATGGACTTGAGCCCCTAACTCACTCTTTCCTCCCTCTTGGTCACAGTACTGGCACAAACAATTTCCCAGGAACCTAATTAGGAAAGAAATGAAGCTGTCCAGCCACCACTCAGAACCTGCACTGTTGTCCTCAATTTTCAGAAATGGAACCTTAAACCAGGAGATGTATCTGGACATTTAGAGCCCCTACCTCACCACCTTCCAAAGCCTCAATACAAGAAGTGGAGGGATTGAGTTACCCATCTCTGTTTTCTCCCTCTTCCTCTTCACCAGGGATTGAACTCATGACCTTGCACTTACCAGGCAAGTGCTTAAGCCACTGAGCTAAATCATGAGTCCCTAATTTTTTGTTTTTGAAAACAGGCTCTCACTATGTAGTCAGGCTGGCCTCAAACTCATGGTGATCAGCCTGCCTCAGCCTCCTGAGTGTTGGGGTTAGATGTGTGTACTACTATACCTGGTCAATTTTTGATACTGAATTAGAACCTTGCTACATAACTAAATTTTTCAGTCTGGAATTGAACTTGCAGTTCTCTGTCTCAGCCTCTTATAATATTTGTATTACAGGTATACTTTACCATACCTGATTTCAGAGATTTTTTTCAAATGATTTTTCTCTTTGCTAAAAATGGACCAACAGGAAATCATGTGTAGAGATGACAGGATCCCCTCTCCATTGCAGAGTACACAAACACCTGACCTCCTAACAGAGAACTACCAAACACAGTGAGCTCTCTGCATCTGTGCCCACACACATGGAGACTCTTACCAACAATGGGTCAAAATTTTTTGTAAAAACCTGTAGTACACATATACAGGCTTTTTTCTTGAAATTATTCTCTATACAAACAGTTTCACAGCTACTTATTTAGCAGTTGCATTGTATTACGTATTACAAGTACTCAAGATATGATTTAAAGGAAATGGTGGCCTCTATATAAACACTGCACCACTTTGTACAAGGGTCTCAAGCATCCACAGACTTGGGTATGGAACGAGGTCCTGGATCCAGTGTCCCAGGGATGCTGGGGGCTGAACGTGCATCTTCCTGCCCATGTAATGCAGAGCTCTGCACTGCATGTGATTCTGAGTATCGTCCAGTGGGTGAGACCTGGCCCAGGCCTGACTGCATCTCACTGGACACAGGACCTCCACTGTGAGCACTAGTATTCCCAGAAGGAAAACATGGACACTGGAGAACTGTGTGGTATGCAGACTGGAAATGGATGGAAAGTACATTTTACATGAGAGGAGCTCCCCAGGTAATTATAACCAGCATTCTTTCTATTCTCTCTTTGGTTGGCACCCCAAGACAGATAGAGCCAGTTTATTTGAAAAAGTCCTAGTTTATGACTCTACCTGTCTCCATGCACCTTACCCAATACCCCCTTCTCTACAGAAGCCCCACTGCTTTGCCAGTCTTTGATGAGAAGTCTGGGGACAAGGTAGTCACCATGGGAAAATAAAATTCCAATGGTTCAAATATTTAGAATGAATCTGAACCTTTTTATTGTTCTGTGGGGGAGTAATCAAACCCAGAATCTTGGGCAAATGCTCTACAATTAAGCAACACCTCAGCTTCTGTCTTTGTTACTTTGTTTGGTGTTTTGTTTTGTTTTGTTTTGTTGACTGCTGAATGTGTTTCTGTTCTCTCCATTGGGATGCTTAGGGATACTGACCAGTGCCTGAAGCCAGGGCTTGACTTTGCAGGAACATGAAGTGTCAGGAGGAGGAAAAGAGTGTAGTTATCTTCCATTATATACACCTGTCTTTCTGCCGTGGAGCCAGCTTGCACCCCTGATGGCTCTGCCACTCAGAACTGTCCCTGTCTTTGAGAACCACCAGAAGGTGGGGCTGAGAGGGCTTGGTCCCTGGCTCTAAACAGCCAGGCCCTCAATATCTCTGAGCCCAATTCTCCATCTTGCATCCTCCATCAAGACCTCTCAATTTACCCCCTTCTCTATCTTGAAGGTAGAGGAGAGGAAAGGCAATAATTGGGCTGACCAGGACTGAGATCCAGTCCACTTGTTGCCTATGTGATTTTGGGGACTCAGAACCTCTCTGAGCTGGTTTTCCCATCTATTAAACATACACAATGTCCCATCTATTAAGGAGCACAATGACTATTCATAAAAGTGCTGTTAGAATTAAATGAGATCTTATACACTAATTTGTGCATTTCTGTGTACTATATAGGTATATATTTGTGTACACACTTGATTTTCATTGTATATCATAGTCGTGTTCTATAACGTCATCTTTTTTTATTGTTGTTTGCAATATAGGGGATTAAATCCAGTGCTTTTACACTTGAGCTTCAACCCCAGCTCTTCTTTAGTTTTCATTTTGACACAGGCCTCAACTACACTGCTCAGGTTGGGTTCAAATTCAAGCATGGTGATGCATTCCTTAATTCTAGCACTTGGGAAACTGAGGCAGGAAGATCTCCTAGTTTGAGGTCAGCCTGAACTACATAGCAAGAGCCTGTCTCAAAAAATAAAAATAAAATTTGTTCTTCAGGGTGGGCTCAAACCTTCAAGCTTCCTGTGTCATTCTCCCACAGTTCTGGGATTACAGGCTTCCACCACCATGTCTGCTTTACAAAATCATGTAGGTCACCTAATTATTCAATATGAAACCATTTCTCTTAGAGGAAATACAGGGTTGGTTTCCATTAAACTTCTGGTCATATTTTCATCAAAGGATCAATACATAACTTGTTTCATGTGCATTTCTGTTTAAAGACACGATATTTTATATTTATTGAGGACAAACAGACTATAATACATGACTGGATGAAGCTTTTTACTACATGTATTTTCTTCGCAAGGCACTTTACATGCTTCCTGCCCTTAGGAACGTGAGTCTGTGTGCAGCTCAACACCTGGGGACCACTCTGGTTTTCAGTGGTGTTGGGCTTTTGCCACTGAGCTACACTCCTGAGTGGGGCCGCTTAAAAAGAGAAATCAACAAAAAGTGCAAAGATGTGAAAAGATGGTATTCAACAAACCACACCAAGGACACCTGTGTATAGCACAGAGCTAGAAAGCAGAGTTAGACAGTCAGCTTGTTCAAACAGCTGGAGATGTGACGGCAGCTGGCCCCTCAGATGTGTTTGCCCCTCTGCTCACAGGCATGTACATACACCGGTGGCACTCATGCCACCAGTACTGACTGAGGAGATTACAATTAAGTTAGCAAATGGGAAACTTTGCAAATACAGAAAATTAAGACTATAAAATACAGACACTAAATAGATAATAGTCACGTTGGCTCACTGAGCTCAGCATATAATACCATGGGTGTAGGGCTGTTTTAGGGTTTATCTCATATAAGCATGCCAATCTTGTAACAGTACCTGGCATATGACACTGACTCAACAAAGCTTAGTGATTTGCACTATTTAAGTGCCAAGGGCTTAAGGGCTACAACTGTAGCCAAGCTAAGGGCTGGGTATGTAGTTCATCCTGGGCAATTTAGAGACTTAGCAACACTATGTGGTAGGTAGATTAGATAAGCAGAAAAGAAAGAGAGAGAAGGCAGGGAGGGAGGAAGGGAGGGAGGGGAGGGAAGGGGAGGGGGTGAGAGAGAAAGAGAGACAGGGATGATGGACTGGAGCTGAGACTCAGTTTGAAGAACTTGGGTTCAATAACCCGTATCAAAAAAAGAACAAATGTGGCCCTGTCCCTCCCTTACTACATGACTGCTGCTAGGGATCTTGAACCTGAATGGATTGATTCACCCCTTTCTGTGTGTTTTTTTTTTTGGGGGGGGGGCTGTGAGAAAATGCCTTGTGGAACCCTGACATTCTGCATTAGTTAAAAAGCAACTCTCCTGGGGTCACTGCTGTCTATGAAAAGTAACTTGAAAATATAACCATGTGTTGTACTGATTTAAAGATAACAGCACGCAATGTAATTACCACTGTTACCCTTTAATTATCTTGTTTTGAATTTTCTTTCTCTTTAAAAGAAAGAGAAAAGGAAAATACAAGCGTGAACATGTGTCTAACTCTGCAGAGCGCTGCTCTTACCCTGGTTGACTGCAACTAAACTATGAGGTGTCAGCCAGTGGCTCCATCAGCACATGGCTGGCGAGTGAGGTCAAGCTTTCAGAACATTCTAAAAGAAATCTACCTTACACCCTGCACCAAGCACACAGGGGTTTTATGATGTGTTTTCAAGTTTATTCCTAATACATGTGTGTGCTAACCCGGATCCTGAAACACACTGAGCATGAGTTGTGCTGCCACTCAGCCTGCAGTTTGTGCTTATTATGAACTCTTGTGTGAGCGCGCATGTGTGACACGGAGGAACAAATCCAGCGCCCTGCACTAGGCAAGCTCTGTCCCACTGCGCCAGACCCTCAGCCCGACAAAGGGCTCAAGGCAAGGGACACAGAGCCGCCCCTCTCCTGTGCCAGGCACGGGGCGGGCCTGGCTGGTGCCCGTCGCCCTCCCCCCTCCCCGCAGACCACTCGCCTGGGGTCCGCCATGGCCGCCGCGCTCCTCAGCCCGCTCCAGCAGGGCCGCCGCTCCTGGGTCAGCGTGGTCTCCTTCTGCTCCCTTACTTCACGAGCTGCTGCTGCTGCTGCCTTTTTGAAGAAGCAGAGGGGAACCCCAGGGAGAATAAACTCAGGGAAGGAGGAATCCAGGCCATTGCTTAGCTCTCCAACACCCACACCAGCCTTCCAGAAGATTCCCTAGTGTCAGCCCCGCCCCTTTACTGTACTTGGACCAATCAAGGTCCTCCTGTATTTGGGCCAATCAGAGACCTGCTGCTGTTATATAAGCAAGCTCCCACAGCATCTCTCTGGTTAGTCAACCTATGTGGTGTCTCTGCAGTGTGGTGCTCAGTCCGTGTAAGCCACTTGGTACAATCTGGGACCAAGGCATAGGTCAAAGGACAAAATTACAATTAACTAAGCGAGCTATTTTTTAATTTTCTAATACCAAAAATAGAACTCAGAGCCTCCAGAATTCTAAGTGCTCTACCATTGAGCTAAGACCCTGGCCCTTTTTTTTTTTTTTTAATCTTTAATTTTGAGACAAGTTCTAAGTCACTAAATAGCCTAGGATGGGCTTGAATTTTTTATCCTAATTTAGCCTCCAAAAGTATTTTGCACACTTTTTTTGGTACTGGAGATTGAACCCAGGTATTCATGCTTACTTGGCAAGTACTGTAGCAATGAGCTATATCATCAGTCCTTTATTATTATTATTATTATTATTATTAATTTGTTTGGTTCTTTTTCTTTCTTTTTTTTTTTTGAGACAAGGTCTTGCTATGCAGTTTAGACTGGCTTTGGGCTCACCTTGTAACCCAGGTTGGTCTTGAACTTGCAACAATCTTCCTGCCTCAACCTCCTGAGTTTATTTTGTTTTTCAAGACACAGCCTCACTTTGTGAAGGGCACAACTGGCATCAAGTGGGCAGAAGCGATGGATGCTGCTAAACAACTGCCTGTACTTGGGACAGCCCCACCACAACAAATGACCAGGCACAATGTCAGCACTGCAACAAACCTTGCTAAGGCCTTAGTTAGTCATGCCCTCTCCCAATCACAGGCAGAAACCCTCAAGCTGGGGAAGGAAGACCTTAGGACAGAGACTGCTGGGGCCACCAATCAATGGAGAAGTTTCTCTCTGGTCAAGAACTCTGGAAACAGAGTCTGAAACAGGGATCTATACACACATGATTTATTGAGCCAGAGACCTGGGAAGGACACCAAAGAGAGATGAGTGGGAAGAAACAGCACAAGGTGAAGTCCCTGGGGCATGGGTTGTCCCCAGGGTTTGTCCTGCCTTCAGACCAAGAGGTGGGGCTATCTAACCCTGGCTACTCATGCTGTCATACCTGAGAACCTGGAAGAATGGCAGGAGGGCAGCAAGCCTGGGCACATGATCTGGAGTGTAGGCCAGCTGTGCACATCTCCTCCCACTTCTGGGCACAGTGGCTTCACATCAGTAGCTTGCAATTGGCCAAATACCACCATGGAATGTCAGGTCCATGATGGCATTTGGCCAGTTTAGGGAACCAGGAAGCTGGATTTTCCTGAATGCTGCAAATTAGGGACTTTGGGGAAAGCCAGCTTCTCAGTGCACCGCTGCTGGGAGGAGATCGCCACTCCCAGGCCAGGCTTTGCTCATGCCAGGGCAAAGGCAGGCTGCTGGTGTCACTGTGAGACAGGCAGCCGTGGAGGGATGGGAACAACCTGCAGGGAAGTGTGCTTTATGGGAGTTTGTTCTCACACCTGCAGGGGTGACACATTCCAGAGAGAGGCTATGCCTGGGTAAAAGCAGGCATAGCCTCTTTTACCAGGGAACCCACACCCATCCTTCTCCTGTCCTGGCTGCCACTAAGTCACTAAGTTGCTCATTGTCCCACTCAAGCCTTTCTTCCTGTCCTCAGACCCTGTGAAACATGGCTCAGAATGGGACCAGCTTCTATAGAGAAGCTGTGGGAACAGAAAGAACCATGGCCAGGGCGGCAAACTCTACCCCAGTCCCTCCCAGCAGGTCTTAAGTGAAGGAGCCCAGCAGATTGTGGCCTCAGGCTTGGGAAAGTAGGGCTTCTCCTAGGTGCTTCAGAAATCAGTAGAGATAGCCAAGTACAGTAGTACATGCCTGTAATCCTATTTACTTGTGAGGCTAAGGCCAGGGATGGCAAATTTCAGGCCAGCCTAGGAAAATTAGCAAGACTGTCTCAAAATAAAACATGATAAAGGCTGCACATGTAGCTAAGTGGTAAAGCAGTCATGAATTCATTCCCCAGTACTTCCCCCAAAAAAGATAACATAAAAAAGACTAGGGATGTATTTCAGTGGTGGGTTTCTTTCTTACCATACATGAGGACTTGGGTTTAATCTCCAGCACTTCAGAGGGAAAGAAAGAGCAGGGTCAAAAGGCTGTATGTAGTGGTGCATGCATGTAATCCCAATACTCAGGAGACTGAGGCAAGAGGATCACTACAAGTCTGAGGCCAGTCTGGGCTACACAATGAGTTCAAGACCAGCCTGAACTGCATAGTGAGACCCTGCCTCAAAAAATAAAAAATAAAAAGAGAGAGAGAAGAAAAGAAAAGGAAAGGAAAGAAAGGGGGCACAAGGAAGAGGAGGAAGCAAATGAGTAGAGGTTACATGAGAGCCCCTCCTACTTGCAAGCTTTCCTCACTAGCCCCTACCCACCACCCAGGAGGGAGGAAGAAGGGGTCTGGCTCCACTCCAGGCCATCTCAGATCAGGCAGAACTGGGAGGAATGAAGGGATAAGAAGGCACGTGTCACCTCCCACCCAAAACGACAGCTGATGTCACAGTAGCAAGTGCTGTTGAGGCTTTATGAAATTGAAAACTGGGAAGTCATTTTTGGGAAGTACACAGTTCTCTGAAATGTGAAACAGAGTTCACCATGTGATCCTACAGTTCCTGTCTGACGCAGACACCCAGAGAATGAGAAACAAATATTCACCTGTGTTCACAAAAGACAAACATTTATATTTGCAGGAACATTTTTCACAAGCACCAAGAACAGTAACTTTTCACATGTCCACCAACTAATGAACAGCTAAACAAAATGTAGCACAAGCACATCAAGGAACATTGTCCCATGAAAAGGAAGTTCAGACACAGGGTACAGTATAGGTGGACCTTGAAAACCTTATACTAAACAAAGGACCCAAGACACCAAAGGCCATGTATTACATAACTCTCCATTCACAGAATGTGGATTTGTGACTGCCAGGGACAGGGTGATGGGGAAATGTAGAATGGCTGCTAATGGATGTGGGCTTTCTTTTTATATGAAACACATTCTGGATTTAGGTGATGGTGACAATTGCATGAGACTAAAACTGCTGTTTGCATACTTCCGAAAGACAAGCTTTATGGCCAGTAAATTGCCTTGGTCTTTTAATGGCAGGGGGTGCCATGTGGCTGTGCAGCTTCATCTCTAGTGAGTGCTGGACACCCCCAAACCAGCACAGCAGGGAGGGGAAGGGACAGCTGTGAGCCTTTGGCCCCATGGAGCTGATAGGAGAGGGAAGGAGGCTGGGCAGGTTGGGAGAAACTCTAGGTAGGCAGGGGAGTCTCACTGAAGTTGAATAGACAGTCTATCTCTAAAAAGGATAAAAACAACCCTGTGCCAGGGTAGACCAAAGACCTGAGCTTCGTGGTGGTCTGTACAGAGATCCTGGGCATTTTCCAGGGAGTTTGAGGGAGGGGATGATCTAGGACTTAGCAGAGATGGAAAAGTAGAGAATGACAAAGCATTGGTTGAGGGGGAAGGTGATCAGGTCAGCTTCATGTCTAACTGGCAGTGATCAGTTAGGCTTCCATCTTCCCATAAGATTAGAGACAGAGGCCTAGCTTCTCAATCACATGTCAGTAGAATGGCTTCCATATCCCTGGGAAAGACACTCTCCTGACTTGTGGAAGATGCACCATTGTCTCCAAAGGACAGAGGAAGGATTCCTAATCATGACCCCAGGCCATTTTATTTGTCAGTACTGGGGTTTAAATGCAGGGCTATGTCCTGTCCCTTTTTGTTTTATGTATTTGATTGATTGATTGATTGATTGATTTTGAGACAGAATCTCACTAAATCACCTAGTTGCCCAGACTGGGCTCAAACTTGTGAACTTTTTGCCTCAGCCTCCCAGAGGCTGGGATTACAGATGTGCACTCACCTGTAAGTTCCCAGAAAGGAACATGGCTGCAGGACCCTGGCCGTATTATGCCAACATTTGTATAGCATCGTTGGGGGCTGAGAGCTCTGTGCTTCTCACTAAAACTCTTTCCCTGACCCCTGACCTTGGCTGGCTCCAGCCCCAGCTCCCCATCAAAGCTCATCCCATTGTTTTATTGCTGTTGTTACTATTGTTGTTATTGTTTTTATGGGTTGTTTTGTTTTGAGCCAGGGTCTTGCTATGTAGTACAGTGCAGACTGGCCTTGAACTCACTTATATAACCCAGGCTGGCCTCAAACTCACAGCAACCCTCCTGCCTCTTTCTCCTGAGGGCTGGCATTACAGGTATGCATCACCATGCACAGCTCATCCCATCATTGTGACCACTCAGTTCCTTGTCTTCTTTGATGGAAAACTGCTATGGGTAGAGGGCATGTTTGTCCTGTTTGCTGCTGTACAGTCAGAGCCTGGCACTATTACTGTGCAGTACATCCTGAATGAATGAATGAATCTGGAGTAAAAAGCCTCTAGTTGGATTTAGGCAAGACAAATGAGGGGAAGGGACAGGGATTTAGCTCAGCAGTATGAGTGCCTGCCTTGCAAGTGCAAGGTCGTGAGTTCGATCTCTGGTACAAAAAAAAAATTAAAAAAAAAGAAGGAAGGACAAATGGGGGGAAATCAGAGAAATGGGCAATGTAAATGGGGCCCATGTTACACCTTCCCTAGACCCTTGTGCATCAGGGGATGGTTGGAGGGATGACAGGAGCCAAAGCTTTCATGTTTTGCTTTTCTTTGGGGGGGAGGGGTTATGCATGCTTGATTCCAGGGTTTCATACCTTCTAGGCAAATGCTCTGCCACTGAACTACATCACCTCTAGCATCTGGCTGAAAGGTTTTCTTCATGACTTGGACACCTACTACAGGGCAGACCTGCTTCACACTGCTTTTTCTTAGATGTGGGAATCAGAGAAGTAAACCTCAAACAATGGAAGCCATTAATTCCACGTGGCACAGGTGACAGAAGCCTCATCCCTCCCCACTCCCTCTCCCTCTTTCTCTCGCTCCTTCTCTTCCTCCTGGCTTCTCTTGCTATAACACTTACTCCCCTGAGAAGTGGTCAATCACTTTAGAAGGCCCAGAATTAGCCAAAGAATCCACTCTTTGAGGGAATCCATCCTGATGACAGACTGGCCTCCATCTTGACTGAGAACGTTTGAGAACAAATCTCTGGAAAATTGGATAACTTGAATTCTCTGCAGTATTCCTCTAGAGGCAGGTGGCAGACAAGGACACATGAAGATCATCCCCTTCCTGCTTCCCCGGTTTTAAGCCCTTTCTGCATGGAAAGCTGTCCAAGTAATTAACAGAAATAATTAGGGGTCAGATGGTCACAGATGGAAATCACTCAGGATCCAGCAGCTGGTGCCAAGGCCAGTAGGGTCAGGGTGACAGGCTGATAGAACATAGCAGTCTGAAAAAACCTTGCTCCCCCCCACCTACTCTCAAGAAGAAAGGCCAGATGTGGATCTGGGAGGGTCACATCTGTAACCAGCAGCCCAGTCTTTGACAGAGATGGGCAACTCCTAAATAAGCTGATTGCTGACATCAGTAGAGCCCTGGCCTCAGAACTCTATACTCTGACAGAGAGTAGGGATTTTCCATTAATATACTTGATACAAGTCTTTTTGGCCACATTTCTCACACAGTGGCCTTCAAAACCTTGAAAAGGGTAAAAGACTTTACTACCTATCCATCCTTTCATCTACTACCTGCCCATCCACAGCTTACCTATCCTTTAACCCTTCTATTCATCCATCTCTCTCATCCACCTGTCTTTCCATCTACCCATCCACCCTCCCATCACCCACTCCTCAAATATTTATCAGATTCCTGCCAAGCTCCTGGCAGGTCTAGGCTGTAGGCACACATGACAAGAAAGACACACAGTTCAATGGCTCACAGTTAGGGACACTGTGAAGAAAACCAAACAGGTGGTAACGCACAAGGGCATATATATCTGTGTTCTCAGAGACACACAAGGTGGTGGCAGGTGAGTTTTGATGGGACAGTTGTCAGGGATGTCACCAGTGGTTTGGAGGCTAAAAGTGAGAAGTCTTATAGTTGTCATCTGAAATCTGGGGACCCAGGGAAGTCAATAGCCCAGCCCAGGCCCAAAGGGCAGAAAAGCAGAGAAGGTGACAGTGCAAGTGCTGGCATCTGAGGGCTGGAGAACCTGGGCTGACAGCTGAGGGCAGGAGAGGAACATCTCAGCTGCAGAAGACAGAAGAAATTCACCATTTCTCTGCCTTTTCATGCTATCTGGATCCTGAACTGATGGGGTAGTGTCTAGCTATATGGGGTGATTGCTTCTGATTCAAATACTTCTTCCAGATGCACTCTCATGGACACACCTAGAAATGTTTTACCAGCTGCCCATGGGTCCCTCCAACCAGTCAAGTTGCCACCAACATTAACCATTGCAGAGGGTGACAGCAAGGATTTCTGGGGCTGAGATGGGCAGGAAAGGACTCTCTGAGAGAGAGTCTTTACAGGTGAAAGGTTGTTCTTAGATGTCAAGAAAGAGCAATAATCTGGGACACATCCCAGATGGGACAGCAGATGCAAGGGTCCTGTGGCTGGGACAGGCTGGGGCTGTGGAGTAACAGAGGAGGGTGAGAGGGACGGCTGTGGGGAGAGGGACATGAGCAGGCTGGTGAGGTCAAGTCCTTCAGGGCAGTTCCACAGCCTGAGGGGTCATCTCAGTGCCCTCCAAATGCTGAGGTAGCATGTGGAGACTGTGGTGATCTGCTTTGACTATTTTGTCACACTAGAATCCTGACACCCCGGGGGACAGTAATCTCCCCATCTATACTTTCAGTTACCTGCAGCAAACCACACTCTGAAAATATTAGGTGAAAGCTCCAGAAATAAACAATTCTTATGTTTTTAAAAACTTTAATGTATTGTTATCATCCTCTCTTTCTTTCTTTCTTTCTTTCTTTCTTCTTCCTTTTTTTCTTTCTTTCTTCCTTTCTCTCTCTCTCTCTCTCTCTCTCTCTCTCTCTCTCTGTCTTCTCTCCTTCCTTCCTTTTTGTGACAAGGTCTCTCACTCTGTAGCCAGACTGGCCTTGAACTTGCTATGCAAGCCTGACTGACCTCAGGCTCACAGTTGCCCAGTCTCAAATGCCATCATGCAATTGTCTTACTTTATGAGTGGAAATATTGTTAGTCACCCTGTGCCTCATCTGTGAGCTTAACTTTCATAAGTCTGTATGTGTGGGACAAAATGATCCATACAGTTGGTCTGGCTCAGTACTATCTGTGGTTTCAGATACAGCCCCCAGACAAATCCTGCATAACGGGGAGGGCATCTGTGCTACCGCTCCTGAGTACTCTGTCAGAGTCACTTTGGTGACTCTATTGTATTCCGGTGTCTGAAAAGATCAACCACAGCAGACTCTACAGCGGGCCCTGATGGACTCTGCCCTGGCCCTCAGTCTGTACCTTGGTGTGGCCCCTTTCAGGCTGGGAGTTGTGTGTGTTCCTCTGTTCATGCCACAGCTGAGGGCAACTGTGGTCTGTCCTGGGCATAATGATGGCATCTAGTGATGAGTGACACCTATGAACCCTGGCCTCAAAGAGCTTGGAGTCTGGCAGAGTCTCTGGGGTCAGGAGAGTCCACAGGGAGGAAGGGACCCATCCCTTGCTTTTCTCAGCCTCCCACTCTGTAGCTTGAAGTGTGTGAGCAGGGAGCTGCAGTGTGCTTAGCCTGCCTAACCTGAGAGGAGGGAACCAAAGCCAGGTGAGGGGAGAGGTGTGCGGCTTGGGGAGGAGACTGGAGAAAGAGGCACCTAGTCCAGGGGACTGGTTCTCAGCCAGGCAGTGAGACCAGGTCTTACCCTAGGGAGAGGCCATTGTCCCTATGTCTCTGAGAAGCAGGGTGGCCCTGTGGGGGTGACGAGGACTGAAGAGAAGCTGTCTGCCTGAGCATCTGGGGACAGGCAGCTTGGGACAGTTCCCAGACAGTCAGAGCAGGGCTTGCAGCAGCCACATGGGCCAGGCAAGTGGGGAGCCCTGGGCTGACAGTGGCTGTTTAGTGTACATCTGCACTGTGCTTCACAAAGGTGCTTGTCCCTAGAAATGCTAAGGGCAGGGCTTGAGCTCTCAGAGGTGAAACTCTGGTTGGGCAGAGTCAGTCACTAGCAGGCTGGAGACAGGTGACTGGGGGCTACTTGAAAAGCTAAAAAGATACAATTTTTCTTCACCTTTCTTCATCAGGTCCAGGGTCTATTTAAAAGCTCAGGAGTTGGCAAAATCTCAAGGACTCAAAACAAATTAAACGAAGACGTCCATTTGCCTAAATTGTAAACAGAGACCCACTTCTCTCTGAAGTAGGTAAACACAGCCCATTCTATGTATACAAGAACAGTAGCACAGTCAGGCATTACTGTAGGGATACAGAAACAGACAGGGTGCTGGGCCCTTCCCTGCTGCTGTTTAAAAGCATGATTTGTGCTGGGGATTTAGCTCAGCGGCATAAGTGCCTGCCTTGCAAGCACACAGTCGTGAGTTCGATCCCAGGTACCCCCCCCCCAAAAAAAGCATGATTTGTGTATTCCCCTGGGACAACCAAGGACTTAAAAGCTGGTTTTACTATGAAACCTAACTCTTCACTTGGGCCTACAGTAAGTAAGTAAAAACAGAACAAACTTTGACCTTCATTTTGTATGTTTTGTTGCTTTATTTATTTGTTTATTTTTGAGACAGGGTCTCCTTATGTAGTTCAGGTTAGCCTGAACTCACTATGTAGGCTAGGTTGATCTCAAACCTCATGCAATTTTCCTGCCTCAGCCTCCCAAGTGCTGGAATTGCACATAAAGGCTTCCTTTGTTGCTTTAAAATTTAGGTCAAATCTCTTCCCAGATCTGCTTTTAGCTATGCTAATCACTTAGGGAGTGTCTGACTAAAAGTTGGCAAATCGAGGCTCATTTTCCGAGTTTAATAATCTCACCCCCTTGAAGACTGAGGATACCAAGAGAGGTGATTTTCAGCTATGCCTGAGAAGTCTCCAGCCACTGCCCTGAACCTGCTATCACCTGAGAAGGAAACCATCCCCCAGCCATAAAGATTCCAGAACCATGACACCAGGGCTGAGATTAGAACCAGCAGGGTTTTGCCAGGGGGTCTTTCCCACACTGAATTGTGCCCCCTCGAGCTTCCTAAACTGGGACCCTTTCCTACCATCCCTCTCACTTTCCAATTAAAACCTTTTTTTCTGTAAGTTTGTGCACTAGTTTTAATTTCCATTGTTACCAAAAGCAAGGAGCCAAGTTAGCCGGCAGCAAAACCACTCGTCCAGGCCAGAGGAGTGATGGGGAGCTTACTATCCATGTGGCCTCATTTGTTCAGGTGCAGGAACACAGCCCTGATGCATCAGATGCCTGAGTCCAAGGGCAGCCCATCCTTAGGCTGCAGCACCGGGATAGAGGAGCTGGGTATGACGCTGAGGTTTGGGGACAGGTCCCTCTCTCTTGAGACCTCCCCTTTTTCTGGACACCTGGGAAAGCTCTGGGGAACAATAGGGCTCTCCAGGATGAGGACAGGAGGTGGTAAGGAAGAAGCCCACATTTGCAAGTGAGCCCTCCTTTTACCTCACCTGAATCCCACTAGCTCTGCTGAGAATTCAGTGGCTCCAGAGGGGTCCAAGGCACAGCCATGGCCACTAGGCTGTGAGGACAGTAGCTTCTCCACTAAGCAGCCAGCCATCCACTGCCCTAAGAGCTCCTTTGGCACTGATGGGCATTTGTTCCACTCTGAAAGGACGATCCTTAGAAAACCAGCTCCCAGCTTGGCTTCTGGTAGAAATCCAGAAAACAAATGAGTTTGCCACCAATGGCCCTGAACATGGCTGTGAAGTTTTCTCAAAAAGGCACTTTGTATTTTTTTTTCCAAGGCCAAAATACAATAACTCACTTATGCTTAGAAAAGGTATGTTTGTAAAAAACAGGTTGCCTTTGCCAAGAGCAGAGAACAGTATTCTTTTTCATATTTAAACTATCCTTTCTGTGCAAAAACCAAGTAAAATTAGGATATGTGTTTATTAACCTGGGATTAAAAGAACAAAGCAACCTTGTTGGCAGCAGGCAAATGAAACCCGCAGGCGCTTGATTCAGGGAGGGTTCCTTGTGCAGGGTGTAAGCAGACCTCTTTGCAAATAATAAACTACTTACCCAGCAAGGCCACTAGAGGCCACTAAAATGACTTACAGCCAAGACACAGGGCTGGCAGCTGTCTTAGTTGGTGGCAAGACAGAAATGAGACTCAAAACTGTGATGTCTTTTAGGTTCAATAGAGGTGAAAACACCAACCACAACCAACCCCTGACTGCACTCATCCGGGTCTCAGAAGGAGGGGAAGAAAGAGAGGTGGCCAGGAGGCAGCAGAGCTGTCTGGGAATGCCTGTCACTGGGAAAGGCAACCCATGTACCAGTCTCTCTCAGCCCTTGTGATACAAAGGTCAGTATGGATCACCCATGGGAGAAACCAGACCTTGTTCTGAGGCCAGAACCAGGGCATGTGGCTACCCTTTAGCCCCAAACCCAACTGTGTCACCCGTGAAGCCAGCACAAAGGTACAAATAACCTTACCCACCTAAGTCTAAACAAATACACATCAAGTACAAAGATCAACTATCGCACAAATGTGGTAGCTACCCACCTTGTCAAATTCCCTTCTTCATGACTTAGGGAGACCAAATTTAAATGGTAAATTCTCCAATTCCTGTGAATCTGCCCAAGATAGGCAGCTTGGGGACAGCTGAACTGTCTGAGGCTTCTTACCTCCTCTTCCTCTGTCCCTGCCCTGATCCTGCACCTTCTGGTCCCTGCACATCTTTGCAGCCTCCCAGCCTACAAATCCTACCTCTGTTCACACATTCTGCCAAAATGCTGGCCATACAGCCCGCCCTGGAGGAAAGATGCTAGAAAGAGCACCACACTGGATTTTGGGGGTTTTTTGTGCAGGAAATTCTGGGGGCCCAAGTACTGAGAGAATGCTCCAGAAGGGGGCATTGTTTCTGTGTGGTCACGTGCCCTTGGTTCCATGGACTCTTACTCCCTGAGAAGAGGCCAGATGGAGGAGGTCAGGAGAAGGCGATGGAAAGTACGGGACCCCTCTTGGCCAGGGGCCAAGACTATAGCAGTAGTACAGGGTATCATCAGTGGTACAGGGTGGTGCAGGGTATCATCAGATCACCAGAGTAGGATAAAATCATCTTTCAAAGTAGGATAAAATCATTTGTCTGCCAGGATCCTCTGATCATCTCTTTTTTTTTTTCTTTTTTGTATTGTACGCTGAACCCACTGATCTATAATCCTTGGCTCCTTTTATAAATTTTTATTTTGAAACAGGGTCTCACCAAGTTGGTCAGTTTCGCCTCAGTCTTGGCCTCCTCCTGCCTCAGTCTCCCAAGCAGTTGGTATCCCATTTGAAGGAAAGCAAGACCACGACACAAGATCCTGTGATGGCTTTGACTCTCTGGGAGGGGTGTACAGTGTTGGATTTGAGAACTGAAATGCCATCATCCTGACTTCACAGAGCAACATCAAGCTGCTTTCTCAGGAGCTCCACACACAGCCCCAGATATGTCACTCCACACTGACCTCACCTGATTGCTCCTGCTGGCCTGAGAAGGGCACGTGGTTGGATGGAGAGGGCAGTATGGGGCAGTGGTCATGCAATCAGATGGGGCCTGGGAAGGTACACCAAAGAGGAGAGGGAGATCTAAACTCCCCCAGGGCAGGTTCTCGACATATCATCCCAAAAAGCATTTCAGGACACATCAGTGAGAGGCAAAATTACACTTATTAGGCAAAATCAAAGACACACACACTCACACCTATAATCGCAGCGCACTGGAAGCCTGAGGCGGGGTTAGGCGATGGCAACTGTAAGACCAGCCTGGGGAAACAGTGACTCAGCGAGACCTTGTGTCAAAATGAAAACTAGGGGCTGGGGATTTAGCTCAGTGGCATAAGCATCTGCCTGGCAAGCGCGAGGTCATGAGTTCGATCCCTGGTACTGAAAAAAAAAAAAAGAAAAGAAAAAAAGAAAACTAGACCAGGCTTGGAATGTAGCTCAGTGCAAAGGTCCTGGTTCAATTGCCAGTACCTCAAAAAAGAGAAAAGAAATAAAACCTGCATATGCAGAGAAAAGAACACAGCTTTCAAGGGGTGAGAGATATTGTGGTGTGGAAGTGGGCTATTTATGTGGTCATAGGGTGTTTTCAAGACAGATAACCTAGGGTGTTTGTACTTTGTGTTATTTATTTAGTGTCTGTCAGGGTACTCAGTTAGTGGGCTAAAGCAAAGCTCACTCTGTCCTCTAGGTTAAGACACAAACCTGCAAACCATGTATATGTGTTTGAAGTTTGGAGCCAACTAACAGTGCTATTTCTTTGAGGGCAGAAGTCTTTGGGATTTCTGGGTTTGTAGTATTGGAAGAAAAACATGAGCTAAGTTTATGGATTTACAGTTTTTGTTGGTGGTGTTTTTTTGTTTTGTTTTGTTTTGTTTTGTTTTGAGACAGTGTCTTGCTATGCAGTTCAGGTTAGCCTTGAATTCATGGCAATCCTCCTGCCTCAGCCTCTTGAATGCTGGGATTTCAGGTGTGTGCCAGTATACCCAGCTATAGCATCTTTATACTCAGGAATGTAGCAGTGAGGAGTCAAGAAGGAAAACAAAACAGGTCTAGAGAGTAAAGGACCCTGTGACCTTGGGGGACTTTGATTGTATCTTAAAGCTGTAGTTTTCTCAAAATTACAATTTCCTTGTCTCTTTCCTACCAGTCTTTGTTTTTTCCATCCTACCTGCCAAAGCACTGGTAACCAAATTCTAGTCCATCACCTTCTGGCTATGTCTGCTGGAAAGTCATTCCCAGACTCAAATCACCTGGTTCCAGGGTAAACTGAGGCACTAGAGCCTTCAAGAGGCAGTACGGATGGTACCTGCCTTGCAGGACATATTAGTGGTTTAAGGATGAAATCTACACAAAGGGCTCAGCCCAGCACGCAGCACAGAGGTCTCTCATAACCAAGCGCAGGCTTGGCCATAACCAGGCCCTAGCCTCCTTAGCTCTGTTTCTTTCTGCACTCTGTCTACCTCCCCCATATACAAATCAACACACGGGGTCTTCCCTGGAGTTGTGAGGATGCTTACATATGACTCAAGTTGGGGTCAGGACAGGTCAGACCTGCAACTTTTTGTTCTTTCAGCCGATTGGATGATGGAGAGGGCTTTCATTTCATTGTTCCTGAGGATTAAATCCAGGGCCTTTGCTATACTTCCAAGCCTTTGTATCTTTTATTTTGAAAGAAGGTCTTGCTAAATTGCCCAGGATGGGCTTAAACTTGTGATCCTCCTGCCTCAGCTACTCAGAGTTTTAGGATTACAGGTGTACACCACCACAACCAGTTCCACCTTTCTTATTTAATGCATTACCCACAGTATCTGTACTGTACCTGGCACTTAGCACTTACTCAATAACTATTTATGGAAGCAAAGACAGAAGGGGCAGTGGGAGAAGGAAACGTAAATGGTATTATGAGCAGCAGAAGAGAAGGTATTGGGGATTGAACCTGGTTCCCCAAAGAATCCCAGGCATCTCATGAGCTCTAGCCCAGTCTCCTACTCACTTTGCACCCACCCACTGGGGTGCACAATTTGCTTACATCACACTGTCTCCAACCAAAGTGCTGCATGCCACAACCTGGAGAGCCCTGCCTGTCGCAGCCTATGTTCCCAAGAAATGTCACATTCACCCTGAGGCTACGGAGGGAGGTCATTCAGAGGGCAAGTCCTAGTGGGAATTTTCTGGTTTGTTTTTGTGGTACTAAGGATTGAACTCAGATCCTTCTCACCGGTCTACATCCTCCACCCTTTTTATATTTTGAGGTAGAGCCTCACTAAGTTACTAGATAGCCCTGGCTGGGCTCAAAGTTGGGATCTTCCTGCCTCAGCCTTCCAGAGTGCTGGGATTACAGGTGCATATCACCATGCCTGGCTTCAGTGGGGATTTTGTGCATGTGCATGTGCATGTGCATGGGAGGAGGTAACATTTTATTGGCCCAGTGAAGCCTGCTAATTGGAATCCTGATTGAAGGAAAGTTTACCAAAAGTTCCAGAGGAAACATCTGGACTATACCAGCACAGAGAATGACCAAGTGTTAGTGGCTGATCAGGGCCTTGGGACTGCACTGCAGAGAGAAGAGGGCTCTGAGCAAAGTGACTGTGACAACTGGACAAAGCAATTGTCCCTCTGCTGAAAGGCACTACCATCAACAGTTTTCCCAACCTGTTTTCCAGAGTTCACTAACCAATGTCCTGCAGCTGGTTCTTAGCTTTTTCCTTGGTGCCATTTTAGCCAAACGCTGGATCCTAGGCCATTTGGCTGCTATCACAAACTACCACAGGCTGCGTGGCTTATAAACAACAGACATTTATTTCTCGCAGTTCTGGAGGTTGGGAGTGGGCAAGCAGGGCACCAGCACAGCTGGAGTCTGGAGAGGGCCCCTTCTTGGTTCAAAGATGGCCAGCTTCCTGCTGTTTCTGCCCCTGGTTCTCTAGAATCTAAGGACACTAACGCCACTCAGGAAGACACCATCATCACATCCTAGAGGCCTCACCTCAAGATACCATCACGCAGGAGCGTGGGGGTGGGAGCACAAACATTGTCTATTGCGTGTAAGTTTATTTGTTTTCCTATAAAATCCCAAAGTTGCCAAGCCTAGTATATGAAGAGGAGATTTCCTGTTCCCATGGAGAATGGTTTGAACTTGAACTGGAATCTCTGCTGATGAGCTGCTGTCTCTTGGAGCAAGGAGATGGCTTGTGGTCTTCCAGTGCAGATCAGAGAAAGACCAGTACAGGCATCCTTACAGTTGGAGGCCACAAGTCTTCACATCTCCTCGAGAAGGTTTCAGCCAGCAGCCACGGAGCCTGACCTGGCCACCTGCTCCCCATACACATCTGCGCTCTAGGCGGGCTCTGCGAGGGAACCTTCCCTCTATCTTGTCTGGGCTTCTCCTCTCTGCTGATTCTAAACTCCAAGATCTGGGTCCCAGTGGGCACCCAGGGTCCCAGACATGGAGCAGGTTGCATCCTGCTCTTGGATGGTGGCCGATGCTTTTCTGTTTTCGGCATTTCCGGCTAACAGAGGCACCACTGGTGAGGCGGGAGAGTCGGGAATGAGCAGAAGAGGGACTCAGTCGT
This sequence comes from Hydrochoerus hydrochaeris, assembly GCA_004027455.1. Lineage (NCBI taxonomy): Eukaryota > Metazoa > Chordata > Mammalia > Rodentia > Hydrochaeridae > Hydrochoerus > Hydrochoerus hydrochaeris. The sequence continues at coordinate 110,710 of PVLA01005268.1, read as the reverse complement.
CCTCATCCTCGTCCTCATCGTCGGCGTCTTTGTTGGGGGCGCACCTCTGGAAGCACTGTACCACGGTGGCCAGGAAGAAGCTGGAGATGATGGCAGCGATGGACACAGCCACGCCCGAGAAGATGATGATGAACAGGTCCGTGAGCGACAGGCTGAACTTGCACTCATTGAAGCTGGCCTCCGACAGCTCGTGCAGGGCCACCTGCCGGCTCTCAGTGGGCAAGGAGCACTGGATCCCGTCCAGGCCTGTGGGGCGAGGGTGGAACAAGACAGGTTTAGGACACAGCTCACGACTGCCCAGCAGTTCCTGAGGTGAGTGCCCCTCATCGCGGGAAGAGCAAGTGATCCCCCCAAAAGAAAAGGAGAGAAACCTGGTCTGAGTGAAATTTAAACCTTTCTTCTTATGATGTTTTACTTGGTGGTACTGGGGACTGAAGCCAGGACCTTATACCTGTTCAGCAAGTACTGTACCTCTTGAGGCTAGAGCCCCAGGTCTGAAATCTTTTTTTCGAAAGCTTCAAAGTAATCTTCGTGAGAAAAATCAGAACACACTGATCTTGACCTGTTTTGGGTTTTTTTTTTTTTTTCCCAATACTGGGGATTGAACCCAGGACCTTCATAGTGAGCTGCACCTCCTACCCCTTAGTTGTTGTTATTTTTCTTTTTTTTTTTAAACAGGGGCTCACTAAATCATTATGTTCCCCAGGCTGGGCTCAAACTTGTGATCATCCTGCCTTAGCCTCCCAGAGTGCTGGGGTTACAAGTGTGTATCACCATTCCCAGCTAAGACTTAGTACTGTTTTGATCTGAAATTACTCAGGGCAGGGAAAGAACAGCACCATACTCTGCCTAGGGTTTAGGAATCTGTAGACTTCACTCCAGACACGGGTAATGGTCAACCATGGTGGGAAAGCCAGGTGGCAGCAGATGCCATGGTGGGTTACAACGCAGTGCCGGCCAATGAAAGGACCCTACAATCTGCAGTGCAGCTTCCCCAGCTGGGTGCCACCCTCCTTTCCCTATCCTCAGGGCAGAAAGGAATAGGGGATCTGCCCAGCACTGTAGAAACCCCATGGGTGGCTCCTTGACAGCAGTGGGAAAGTGGAGCTACAAGGTTTCCCTGGACAGGCACAGAGGATACAGCTGGTGGCTGCCTCCCCATGGTACTCAGTGCTCAGAAGCTGGGGTGCAGGTTCTATGTGCTGAAGTCACCTGAAGTCTGTGCCACAATGGAGGTCTCCAGGTGACAGCCCTAGAGCAAGGCACTTAGGAGCTCAAGCCAGGGATCCCAAGGTTGCATTTTTAATAATGGGGCGCTGCTGCTGGCCCCGACGCCCACATTGAAGAGAACTGTCCTCTAGCTGTCCGAGGGGGAGTGTAGGGGTCTGAGACCTTCCAGGACACTCATCCCCAGTATGGACAGCATGCCTCTCAGACTCTCTTATCTACTGGGGGAATCTGTAAGGGTTCGTGTGAAGGGAGCACAACTGAGTTAAGAAGTTTCAAAACCTCCAGTCTAGAAATCCAGCACACATGTGCTGAGTACTTGCTTTACAATTACAGCATGCCACCGCACCACAGTGTACACCACACAGAACTTCCTGGGGGCCCAGCTCTGCTCTAAGCACTTCACACCCATGAATCATGTAGCCCCTCCATAGCGTCCAGGGAACAGGTCCCAATCACATCCCCATTTCTGGGTAGGGAACCAGCTCAGATGGGGTGGAACTGTCACACAGAAAGGATGTAACTTGCTCGAAGCTGCACTATAGCACATATGCAGCTGAGCCTGGATTCCAACTCACCCATTCAGGGCCCAGAGTCCTGGGCGAAAGCCACAATGCCTCCTAAATGAAGAAAAAGAGAAGAAAGGCCAAGGAACAAGAGGCCTGGGAGCAGCGGTGGCTGTGTCCTTGGAAGAAAGCCAGGGCCTGCCAGTGAGTGGGAGCCACAAAAGGTGCAGACGTGGTGAGTTTAAGACACTATAGAGTCACCTCCAATGACTCTTCCCTCATCACGAAGCTGTTCTCTTAGGGAACCCTGCCTGCCATCAAACGAAGAAGATAACTGCACAAACTGCAGATGGGTGAGTCCACTGTTTCCCTCCACTGAGATGAGCCTCATGGGAGATTTGCCTGAGACTCAGAGAAACTGAGTACTGTGAGACATGGCTCTTTACTCATTCATTCAACCAACATGTATTCAGTAATTTGCCTGTGCCAAGTGATTGATACAAAGCAAACAAAGCCCCTAAGGTCTGAGAGTCTAAATTCCAGTGGGAGAAGATAGACATTCATTCATTCATTCATTCATCCATACCTGGCAGGTGCACACCTATAATCCCACCACTCAGGAGGCTGAGGGCAGAGGATCACCAAGAATTCAAGGAAAGCCTGAACTATGTAGTGAGACCCTGTCTCAAAAAAAAAAAAAAAAAAAAAAAAGAACTCAGGCTTGTGGAACACGGTGTAGCCAGAAGCAGCAGACAGAGCAAGAGAGAATTTTCTGTGAGCCATTCTGGGAGAGGTGGATACACATTAAGATGAAGCCTCCAACAGCCAGTTTCTGAGTGAACATTATGAACATAGCCCCATCCCCACCACCAGAGTTCACTGGACATGAACCAGAAACACAGTTTTGGGAAGGGTTGAGCCACCAGGACTGCTTGTTACCAAGCACAATCTACCCATCTTAACTGACACAGACTGCCAAGATTCTACATAGCTCAGAAGTAAGAGTACATGTGAAATTCAGATACAAGCTGAATCCTATACATGCATCCCTATAATCCCAGCATTCTAGGAGGCTGAGGGAGGAGGATCACAATTTCAAGCCTACCCTGGGCAACTTGGTGATTTAGTGAGACCCTATTTCAAAACATATAAAGGGCTGGGGATGGTGCTCAATGAGAAGGATCTGGGTTCAATCTCCCATACTGCAAAAAAGAAAAGAAAAAGTAGATAGAGCTAATGAGCTTAGTTCTTCTGTTTCTGATCTGGAACAAAAAAGAGAAATGATCACAGCAGTGGCAACAGTGAGTTACATTGAGCTCACTATGTGTAAACACTGCTCTAAGCACTGCATACAGGGGTTGGGATTTTAGCTCAGTGGATAACACTTGCCTGGCATGCACAAGGCCCTGGGTTTAATCCCTGAACACTGCAAAGAAGAGAATTCCAAGCAAAACACTGCCTAACTCTAATTCTCAGACATCCCTATAAGGTAGGTGCTCTTGTGCCCCCATTTTATGGGTGAGAAAACTGAAGCACAGCTTCAGGGCGGCAATGCTAGGATTTGAGCCCAGGCACCCAGCCCTGGAGGCTGACTCACACCCTTGGGTGATAAAGTCCCTTCCCCAGTGGAAGAAATGGGAGATGTGAGGACATCATTTTGACTTTAAGCTCACCTACCTTCAACTGAGACTGCCTCTGGATGCCCTCCACCTCACTGGGAAACTTTCACTTGCTCTCTTTTTTGGTGCTGCTGGGTTCCAAAGAGCTGACCTTCGACTCACTTCCAGCATTATCTGAGAGTCAAAATGACCTCTTCCCCCCTTGCTAATGAATCAGCCTGCTCTCAGCACTGAGCAGCCCCATGGATTGCCCAGCACCCTCAAAACCCTTGGGATCCTTGTGGGTTTTTCCTTTTCTAGCTCAGCAACAGAAGACAGAGGAAGAGGGTCTGAGTTTCCTGGTTCCTTCTGTCCTGGCCCATGGCTTTAAGGGTGCACAGCCAACCCACTGGTGCTTTCCTCCCCATAGAACTAATGCCTGGCAACCAGACCCCTCACTCTCTCCTCTCCTTGAATCAGGCCTGCTACATAGATCCAAGCACTGGATGGACCAGTGCCCTGAGGGTGTCCCCCCACACACCCAATGGAAGTTTCTGATTGCTGCTCTTTCTTAAAGAGACCCAACTTGTACTGACTTCCCAGCATTTTAAGTGCATGTGAATAAATGAGGAATGCTTTCATTAAGAATTAATGAGGCTTCCCTGCAGACACTGATTTCTTTAATGAAAAGGGGAAAAACCAACCAACCCGCCTCCTTTTACCAGCCCACCCCCAGCCACAGATCTCATGAAAACAGCAGGATGCATGAGGTCAAGGCCGTTTCGGAAGCCAAGAGATTACCTGCAACCCTTAAGCTGGAAACAGGTCATGATTTAGCCAAAAAATCCTCTTCTTCCCTGAGCAATATTAACTGGGAAACAACCACCACACACAGGCCACGGTGCTGCCATTTAAATCCAGGCTTCGCTAGCTGTGACTCTTTCAGTCAATTTTGATTTCCACAATGCTCTTTGTACCTTGAGATTAGTCTTGGCATTTTTACAAAGTGACAGTTTTAGAAAATGTCATCTCACATTTCTCTGTGGCTGGAAGAAAAGGCTTGTTTGGAAAACGCAACACACAAGCCTATCGGGTGGGGGATTGGGGTCAAAGCTGGGTGCACCTATCATGATAAGATCCACCAACTTAATGGCTTTCTGCAGCTCACAAAGGACAGGGAAATAAGATGACTGGGACAAAGAGCCAGTCAGCTGGGCAGCCTTGCAGAAGGGGGGCTGCAAAAAACCTGAGACTGCAGAGCTCTGGAGTTGGGGTACCTGACTTTCATGTCCTTTATTCTCTCCTGCAGAATCTTGTTTTGTGGTACCAGGTATTTAGGTGGTTTTTTTGTTTTGTTTTGTTTTTTGTCTTTTTGAGACAGGGTCTCACTGTGCAGTTCAGGCTGGCCTTGAGCTCACTTTGCAGTCCAGGCTGGTTTCAAACTCACAATTCTCCTGCCTCAGCCTCCCGAGTGCTGGGATTACAGGCATGAGCCACCATGCCTGGCTTGATGATCTCTAATCTTTACCTGTCAGATTCCAAGGCATCCACTGTTTACTGTGGCAGTCAACACTGTCTCCAGGTCTGTCAACCTTTCCTAGGTGGGGGAGACAGTCTCCTGGGGAAGCTCAAATGCTATGCTAAGAATGTTGTCCTTATGGACAGAATTTTTTTTTTTTCTTTTTGGTGATACTGGGGACTGAATCGAGGGCCTTCATCCCAAACTATATCCATAGCACTTTTTTATTTTTTGAGACAGGGTCTCATTAAATTGCTAAGATGCTTAAACACGTGATCCTCCTACCCCAGCATCCCTCAGTACTGGGATTACAGGTATGTGCCGTCATGCACAGCAGATTTCTCAGCACCCTACAACAGGTAACAGTTCCCTCCCTGGGTCTAGAACTGAATGAATGGATGTATGGATGGATGAATGAATGAATGAGGTGCAGAGTCAGAAAAGGAAGGCATACTACCAGCTTTTTTACTGATGAGACCACACAGCTGCTTTCCTGCCTCTACCTTCTAGGACCCCAGTTCTCCCCTTCCCAGCCTGAATGGATCTTTTAGAGACAGTGTTAGTCACCTGTCCATTGCAGGGATGGAACACCTGAGGTATACAATTTAAAGGAAGAGAGGTTTATGTTGGCTCATGGTTTTAGAGGATTCGTTCATGGTAGACTCAAGACGTCTTGATAGAAGAGCATGGTATAGGAAAGCTGCTCACACTGGCATCCAGGAAGCAGAAAGGGTGAGAAAGAGCCAGAGAGGCAGGGGTCAGGGGCCAGCTATAGTCCCCCATGACCCACCCAGACACACCCAAATATGCCTCTTACTCTCCTAGACATCTCTCAAAACAATTGAGCTGACAATCAAGATACAGTATCACACAGAGAATCCTGTATCCCGCCAGACTGCTCAACACCCCATGCTCTATGCCCCATCTCTCTCAAAATTAAATTCCTAGTCCTCATCACCCCCTCTGCACACCTTCACTCTGTTGCCTTTCCTCAAACTCCTCCAGCCAGCACAAGCTAACCTCAGGGCCTTTGCACCTGTTCCCTTTGCCTGGCCCCTTCACTTCCTTCAGATCTCTGTTCAGATGTCTATTTCCCCCAGAAACCTCCATTCTCCCACAACTAAATCAGCTTTCCATGCTTCCTCCACCACCATTCGCTAACTCTGCCCCCAACCTGGCTTTACTTGTCGTCTGCCTGGGCATCCCCTGACGTGCCATATATGCACTGGTTTATTTTCTGTTTCTCTGCCTTCCCCATCATTTGGCAGCTCTGCGGTGTTAGGCAGCTTCCTTTGCTGCTGTTTTCCTATACTCAAGAGTGTGCAGAAAATACTTTTGAAGGAATGCATAAATAAAGATAGGGTCCAAGATGCAGGGGCACAAGAGGCTTCCAAACCAGCTGCTCTGACAGCTAGGCCCATCTACGAATGGCCCAGGGCTGGACAAGGCCCTGCACTGCAGGATAGAAGCCCTGTCCTCCAAATTTGCCAACAGATAGCTCATCACTCCCTGGGAAAAAGAGAAGCTGTATATGGTTCTCCCTCATGGGACAGGAAAGTCTCATCTCTGGAAATAGAGTGAGGTCAACCCAGCTCACTCCTGTCACAGTCATCCCATGGGCCAGAACGTCCTGTCAGCACTCTACTGGCCCTGTTCCTTTAACTCATAAAACAAACCATAGTTACCCACAGTGATCATAGATCACAAATAAAGAAACCAAACAGGTATGTCATATGCTTAGTATTTCCCTCCAAGAATGATGGTGCCAAGAGCTACAATCAAGTAATCTGTCCCTGGGCTGGTACAATTAGCCATTTCATCCCTCATTGCCTTAAAAATACTTGTTCAAATAACTGCTGGGATAGCAAGACCCAGAGGGTCACAGAATCACACAAAGCTGCGCAGGAGACATGTACCCATGCCACTGCCAGTGGCAGCCTGAGCCCTGAACACTCAGAGGCAAGTGCATTAACAGGTCATTCCAAATGCCTTCAGTACTGAATTCATAAGGGCTGCTAAAACAAACCACACACTGGTTCGATTAAAACAAATGCGTTGCCTCTTGGTTCTGGAGGCCAGAATTCTGAAATCAGAATCAAGATGTCCACAGTTCTGGGTTCCCTCAGAAACCTCCAAAGGAGAGTCTTGCTTTCCTCTTCCAGCTTCTAGTGACTCCAGACATTGCTTGTCTTGTGGCTGCAAAACTTCAGGCTCTGTCCACCTTCACGTGACCTTTTCCTCTGCTTCTGTGTGCAAATCTCCCTCTGCTTTTTTCATAAGGACACCTGTTCTTAAATCTAGGCAGTCCTGCCTTCAACCCAAGATGACCGCCTCACCAGATTCTCAATTTTAATTACATCTGAAGAGACTCCTTCCAAATAAGACCCCTTTTACAGGTGCCAGATGGTAAGACTTGGGCCTGTCTCTCAGGGAGACACATTCACTCCACCACCAGTGCATCATGAGATAGCTCCTGTTACCCATGGACTACTCCTAGGTTTCTTTAGGCCAAGTACCTCTTGTCCTTTGGGTATGTCTTGGTACAACTTTCCTGGTCAAGGTTCTGTACATGGTCCTCTCAGGGCCAGGTTTCTCTGTGTCAGGACATCAATCTTGACTGCACCACTCAAACAATGTCTGGGGTCCATTTGGTCCAGCAGCCCCTCTACAGAGAGACCAAGAGCATGGACCATGATTCCCCCAAAAACAGCACACTCAGAAGGGACTGGCATCTCCCTTGGGCAGGGTGGCTTGGGGGTCCTGCTGTCACCACCTGCCAGGCTCTCTTCCCTTGATGGATGACTTCTGCCCAGCAGCTGCCACCCGAGCTGGAGTGTGGAGAGCCGCCATCCTCCAGAAATAGGTGGTGACGCAGCAGATGGTGGACTGAGATTAATCCTTGAGCCCCAGCTGGCCCTTTGCCAACTGAGAGGCTGCAGCCAGGGATCTCTCAGGGCCTTTCCCCTGACCTGGCCTCCCAGGGACTGCCTAGCTTGGGTGGTGACAGGCTCTCATAAGCATTCTTTGTTGCTAAAGATACATTTGTGTTTTCCCATGTCCACATATAAGTAAAGCTTGCATCCACACCAAGACAACACAAATATGAAGAAAGGGGACAAATGAATACACAAATGCAGTCACCATGTTGGTTTATACCTTTCTCGATATTTTTTCTATGTGTACATGTATATAAAGCTGCCAAGCAGAAATATACCCTGTCATTGAGTCTGAAGAGTATGTTGGGAATATCTTCCCTTTCCATTTCTAGCAGCTGCAGGGCAGTTTCTTGAATAGAGTGGCCAAGAATGTTCTCCCCAAGCCCAAGAATGATTTCCAGTTTTTCTTACTAAAAGCAATGGTGCTATGATCATCCCTCCTTGCTTTCTTCATCATTTCCCCAAGTTTCATTTCCACAAGTTGAAGACTACGTGAGTTCTTGGATTTGTGCCAATAATGGATTTTGACACTTTCATCCTTTTCAACCTGAGAAGCCATAAGGGAGGACACTGTTGACCTGTTTTGCATTTCTCTGATGGCCAGTAGAGCTACATATCATAGTGCATGTTCAATGGCCATTTGTCGTTCCCCCAACTGGCTGCCCAAGACTCTAAGGTGATCCCAGGGTGTAAGAAGCTCTTGTGACAAGGAGAAATTGGAGAGAGAGTATGGAGATCTGTCCCCAGCTCACTGCTGGGGCTGCAACTCCCAGGAGAGGGGAACTCTCCATAGCATCGCTAGAAGAAAGACTGATGTGAAGAGTTCTTCAGGGACCCCTGGGCTCTGGTCCATTGCTCTTACAGGTTAAACACTCCTCCCTGTCCTTCCTGCTTGTCTCCCAGAACTCCAGAGGCCTTTAGAGGCCTTTCACACCACAGCCAGGCCTCCCACCAGCCTATTCTCCTTTCACACATCACACAAGGTTAGACTGAAAGCACCTTGGACACCTGTTAGTCTCGCTCCCATCCCACCTCTTCTTGTTATACAGAGAGGGCCAGAGAAGTTGGGCAAGAGGTCTAAGGCCACCTGGATCCTGAGCTGGAACCTAGGTCTGCTGACTCCCGTCCAGGCACCAGGTTCTTAGTTCACTCAGCACCTGGAGCAGGTGCTCATGCTGTGGCCGCTGTGTGCCAAGAAGGACGCTGCACAAGGAGGCAGGCGAGAGGTGCGGCCCTGCTCCTGGAGTGCCCAGGAACACCGGCTCCAATTTCCTATAGTATTAACCTTTGTTTTCCACCTTCACTTTCATTAAATATTGACTGCCACACCAGGGAAAGTCCCAATTATCCTCCCTGTCTCAGCCAGCAGACACTTCGTCTGATTAAGTAATAAGCTGATTTCACTAAGTGGAAGGCATCTCTGCTGCATCAGCTCAAGGCCTCATCCCGGCTCATCCTGGCTCTGCAGAGTGTCCTGTAGAAGGGACAGTATGGTCACATGGGTCCCTCCCAGGGTGCGATGTGTGTCTGGATCCTGTGCTCTAGCTTGGCTCCCACCCCTAACTTCAGGACAGCAAGCTCAGCTGCAACTTGGGGTAGAAACTCAACAGAGCCACGGTGTGGTTTCCCTAACCTGGCTTCCCCCTGGCAGGAAACAAGTGGAAGGTGGAACACATCATTCTCCAGGATGGCAACTTAAGAATTTCCACCATCATGGCCAGCATCACAATCGCTGTTGTTACCCTGAATCATCACAGTTGCTGCTTCTATCACTACCACATCCCCAGCTGTGATGTCCACTTCCACCACTTCTGCCATCACTGCCACAGCCACAGCCATTGCCACCACCATGTGGACCTCTACCACAATCACTATCATGTTGTCCACCATAAAATAAGAGTTGGGATCCAAATCTCCACCATTTTTACCACCACAGCCACTTCGATCATCAATAACAAACTCTGACTTGGGTCCTGTGCTGAGTCCTAAGAATACTAATCTGTGTTGAGCTATCCCTGATGATCTGGTGAGTGAGACTCTCCTGCCAAGGTCAGTATGAGGAAACCTGAGAACAGTCCATAGTCTGTACCCGCCATGCCTCAGCATGGAGATAGAGGTCCACACTGCCTCTGCAGACCCAGGAGCCTACTGCAGCTCCCTCCCCAGACCTGCCTTCCAATTGCCCAGTGTTCCAAGTGTGTCTCTACTAGAGAGCTAGCTGGCCAGCTGGAGTGAGAAACATGCTGGGTGTCCGGCCATGTGGAGAAGTGTGTATGTTAGTGGGTCTCTTTTGTGACACTGTACACAAAATGCCACTGTGTTGGGAAAAATATTTATTGAAACTCCTACTGTTTATCAGGAACTATGATAAAAACTTCACTGTCTGTCATCCTTTCTTTCAACAACCTTTCAGAGTACTGGCTCTTGACTTGTGTGATTTTGTCCTACATGGGGCATTTGGTGGTTTCTAGAGATATTTGTTGTCACAGTGGGTGACTGCAACTAGAATCTAGAATGTAGAAGGATGCAGCTAAACTTCTTATAATGCAGAAGTGTGTCAGCTTTTCATTGTTGTGACCAAATACACCAGAAAAACAACTCCAAGGAAGACAAGTTTATTTTGGCTCACAGTTTCAGATGATCTAGTTCATGGCAAGCTGGTTCCGAGGCAGAATCATTACAGTGGAAGGGCATGGTCGAAAAAAGCTGCTCTCTCATAGCAGCCAGAAAACAGAGCCATAGAGAAAGGGGGTGAGGACAAGACACAGTCCCCAAGGTCATATCTATGACTCACTCCCTTCAACTAAGCCCCATCTCCTGAGTTTTCATCACCTCCCAATAATGCCATCAAATTAACTAATCCACTGATGAATCAGAGTTCTCATGAGCTAATTTTTCAAAGCCCCACCTCTGTTATATTTATGGATTTTCTGCTATATTTATGGGTTTTCCATAGGCTGACTCGGGATCACTCACAGTTGACAGCTGCCCCTGGTGGTCCGGGAAGGCCTCAGTGCCATGGTGGCCACTGCCATCACTGTGCCCAGAGTTGTGGTGGTGTGGGGAAGTGACAGCAAAGGGGACCATGGGAGCGGGGTTCATGAGAAAGGAGCCTGTACAGACAGAGCTACCCGCATGTCACCTGCCCCTCTACATTCACAGGTGGAAAAATGGAAGGAGTGAAGTTCCTTTCTGTTACACACAGAATAGAGACCCCTGGAGACTTCCATATCCTAATTCCCAGAGCCTGTGAACATCTTATCTATCCACTAGGGCAAAAGGGCTCCAAAGACAGTATCAAATTTAGGATCTGAGGCCGGGCATGTTGGCTCACACCTATAATCCCAGCACTTGGGAGGCTGAGGCAGGAGGATCGTTGCGAGTTCGAGACCAGCCTGAGCTACAAAGTGAGCTCAAGGCCAGTCTGAACTGCATAGCAAGACCCTGTCTCAAAAAGACAAAAAAAAAAAAAAAAATTAAGGATCTGAAGATGGTGAGGTGATCCTGGATTGTCCAGGGGCAGATACGATCATGGGGCCTAATGAGAGGGTCAGGAGGGTGGAGTCAGAGGAAGAGACGTGCTGATGGAGAGAGAGGCCAGAGGGGTGGGACCCAGGGCCAAGGGCTGGAAAAGGTGACAGGAATGCAGACACCTTGATCTTAGCCCATCAGACCTGTGTGGACGTCTGACCACCAGAAGTGCAAGAGAACAGATACGCAGTGGCTTAAGCTTTTAAGTTTGTGCTATTTGTTCCAGGAGCAAGAAGGAACTCACACACCTCCAGATCATATGGTGAGCCAGGAGCAGGGCCAGGCCTGGGAAGGAACAGTAACTTATTTTCCGCTTCACCCACCCTCGGCAATACCGCATAACACCAGAAGTAACCCAGGGTGACACTCCGGAACAGGTTCCCTGGGTGACACTGCAGATGCTGACTGACTTATCGCCATACTGATGCAAACAGTGTCATTTATGACCCCTTTCTGTGTGCCGAGCATGATGCTAAAGCTTATCTCTTCAGTGCTCACAAGGGTCAAGCATATAACTGTCCACCTTTTTACATGTGAGAAAATGGAGACACAGAGACACTAAGCAATCTGCCCAGCCTCACACAGCTAGTAACTAAAGCAGCTGGATTCAAACTGGGATGGATCTGAACCCAAAGCCTGTGCCTGTATTTTCCCGCCAACTGTGTGCTTTGGTCAGGGGAAGGGGACAGAGAGCTTGGCTTCAGACTCGGCTTTTCACTAGTTGTCTGTGTGGCTTTGGAAAGTCACTTGATGTCTGAGTCACAGGTTCCTATATGAAAAGACAGCAGAATAGATTTTGTTGGGGCTTGGCCTGCTCTGGCTCCAGCACACATCTTTCTGTCACCTCTGACCTTCTCTCTCCATGGTCAGCCTCTGAGGCAGAGAAGCTCACCCAAAGTTTGTTCTGAGCCCAAAGCAGATGCTATGCAGCCAATGGTGTGGGCTGGCTGCTCAGAGGATTCTGTTTTCTTTTTCCCCCAGTACTGGGGATTGAACCCAGCACCTTCATATTGAGTACATCCTCGGCCCTTTTTATTTATTTTTTTTTTTAATTCAGAGACAAGGTCACACTAAGTCACTAAGTTGCCCAGGCAGGGCTTGAGTTTGTGATCCTCCTGTCTTAGCTTCCAAGAGTGCTGGGATGACAGGCGAGCCTGGTAGGACTCTATTTTCTGATGGGTTTAAGAGGATATGGACTGGTGAGTGACATAAGTCCTACAGCCAGTGGCCCTGGGGCACAGAGCCAAAGCATGACAAATATTCACGAGTGAATGAATGAATGAACCTGTGGCTGCCCTGGCCTGCCTAGAAGCCCAGGTCATATGGGCACATGGGGAGTGCCATGGAAATTCCACATCCTGGCCCCAGGGGAGGTGGATATGACCTGAACACACCTGATACATGCTTAGATATGGATTCTGGCTGCTGCAGGCAACTTGAGTTCCAACAACAATTAGGTTGGAACAGAGTGAAACCTGAGATGCAACAAAGGTTCCATATCTTGTTTTTTCCTCTGTTGCACAGCATAGAGTTTTGCCTGTTTAGGTTCAGAAAGAAGCACAGATGAGGGAAGAGAAGGGCAAGGAAAGGGGAGATTGTTCCAAACATTGAGGCAAGAGATGAAGAGAACCCTGGAACCTCTTTAGGATCTGTTTGACCAACAGAACCAGGAACAGACAGGAAACCCCAGAAATTAAGAATCAGAGGGCTGACGCATCCTGGGAGAAATCTTACCCAGTACCTGATACTCCATGCAGCACTACAAAACAATCATTTGGACTTTGCTTGAATTCTTCCAGGGATGGTCACCTCATTACCTCTCTTGGCAGCCCTGTTCCAAGGACCTTTCTCCTTATGGGACGTCAAAATCAGTTCCCCAAGCATGGGTCAAGTTTCCTGTGTTGAGCCACTGTCCCTTATACATCTTGAGGCAGAGATCATGTTCTTCTGAGTTCCTACTTCTGGCAAGTAAACACCAATTTGCAGAGAGATCTACATCAACATGTATTACTGCAGAGTATCTGCTATTTTCTAATAGGTGAGGATTCTAGGTAACTGCTTATCAGTTGCAACTCAAAGGAGCTAGAGGCCTCAATCTCCACCCCCCCAGGACTCCCCCATCCAAGGGTCACCATAGCTGAAATTCTGGGAAGGTTTATGCCCTAGAGAGCAGCAGACCAGATATGCACACACTTAACAGATCCCACTGGGTTTAGGAATAGTCGCCCATCCAACCCCAAGTGTCTGACCACACTGGAGAGCCCTATCTGCTTTCGCAGTACTCAATCTGTCTCTCCAACTTCACATCTGCCAGTCAACAAGTCCCCTGATGTCCCATCATCTGCCCCTCGCAGCTTCTCTGATAGGGGTCAAGGGCAGGAAGTCATGTCCTTGAAGATGTTATGGGCCACTCAGGAACCAGGAGTTGTTGTCAGGGACCAGGCCATACCACAGATCCACGGTCATTATTGCTTGCATCTAACTGGGAGGCCCAAGAGGTTTACCTAGCATCAGAGAGCCAGCTGTGAGCACTGCCTCCATCATGGACATCCCTCAGTGGACCTGCCCAGCCTTTTTCTGCCCTACTCTCTACACTCAACCTCATGATGACCTGACAAGCTCTAGCAGCCACTGTGTACAATGTCACTCCATCCACTCTCCAGCTGCCTAGACTAAGAAAGAGGGACATCACCCACATGGAGCTGTATAGAGCCTTCTAAAAGGATCAAGAGAAAAGTCCTGCTGACCTTCACCAGTCCATTGGCCTGGTGGATGGCAGTGCAGGGAGAAAACCCATCAGTATAGAGACAGAGGGACAGAGGTGAGTGATAAAAAATGGTGACTGTTTAAATCTTAACATTAGTAGGAAAAGACTTTCTGCCATGAATCCATCTCAAAATATTCCCCCCACTCTGAACATTCTGATCCCATCCTTCTTGTCACTGTGTGAAGCAGTTCTGGAAACCCTCTTTTGTGCATGTCTTTTCATGACTGCCTCATCTTGCAGTGACTCAAAACCTTTGTGGCAGTTTCTGTTAACATTACGGTGCATCGTTACTCAGCTTACTCGCTGCAAATTTGGCATTGTGTGACTTCAGGCTCTTCCCCAAAGTCAAAACGATCATGAAAGCTACACATTTTGAATCAACTGAGGACCTCAAGGCAGCCACGACAGTGTAACTAAAGACACTGACAAAAGACTTTCAGAACTGCTTCAGACAGGGGCAAGAGCCAGGCACGGTAGCACAAGCCTGTAATCCCAGCACTCAGGATGCTGAGCTAGGAAGATCACCACGAGTTTAGAACCAGGTTTAGGCTACATAGAGATTATGGGTTCAAGACCCATCTGAACTACATAGCAAGACACTGTCTCAAGAGAAACAAACAAACAAACAAACAAAAAACCGCTGGGCATGATGGCATACGCCTATAATCCCAGCACTCAGGAGGCTAAGGCAGGAGGACTGCTGAAAGTTCAAGGCCAGCCTGGAGTTCAGGGACAGTCTGACCTATACAGCCAGACCTTGTCTCAAAAAACAAACCAAAAAACAAACCAACAAATCTGGGAAGAATGACAAGATAAGTGGTGTACAGTATTTGAAGCACGAGGGAAGTTTTGGTGGGTTTTTCTTTTTGAGGGGGTTTAATATGTCTTTTACTACAATGAATTTTTCTTAAACATAACATTCTTTGACCATACCTCCTGCTGCAGTGTGAGAAGCAGAAGGCACAAGGCAGAGGGATGCTGTGCTCCTGTGATCCCCAGTTCTCAATGCCACAACTCCCAGGGCTCCACTGCAAGTCCCAGGATTTCTGGGCAACCCTACATCCATACAAAGAGCCCTGCTATCTGCTCAGCTCATGAGGCTGCTTCTGCCTCTGCAAACTGACAGGCAAGGTGTCCCACTCAGCAAGGCCAGGGTCATGGCAACCCCCTGAAGATCTGAGGAACATATGTTCACCTCTCAGTCTTCCCTGAGGTCCCACCAAGGGCCACAGAGCTGCAGGGCAGGCTTGCATGGTGCATGCTGGGCTCTCAGAGCTGCCTTTCTGGGATGAGGGGTAGGAGGGGAATACAGACTAGATTCCTGTGGGCCTCAGGGGTATGGATACAAGCTCTGCAAGGAGATGTGGCAAATGGTGATGAGGCAGGACAGCAGGGAAGGCTTCTGGAAGGTGCCTTGGCCTGAGGAGACCTCTTGGGAGGCACTTTATGGGCTTCCACTTCTGAGTGCCCGAAGTCTCCCAAGGCATTACGCTAATATCAGGTCTTATTCTCTAGTTTGAAGTTTATGTTTAGATGAAGTGTTTGGGGTTATCCAATTCAGGTTGAGATTACCGCTTCATGGTTTGAATTCAGGAATGTGAAAGTGGGAATTAGACTTAATAAGAAAGACAGTGAGCAGCAAGCTCAGAGGCCTGGCTGGACACTGGACTGGGCTCCTTCCAGGGTCAAAGGGAGGCTCTCCTGCGCCAGGCTGAGAGGAGGGAGAGAGGAGAAGTTGGTGTGAGGGGCTCTGGGGTAGAACCAGGAACCGAGTTTACTCTAAAATGTAATGGAAGCCATCAGAGTTCCCAAATGTGTCACCTATTATACTAGCCACCAGGGATTTAAAGAGGAACAAGCACATCCTGTGTCCCCAAAAAGGGCCAGAGATGTGATTTGCAAGTCAGCAGTGGTCCTAGAGTAATAGGAGCCAAGATCTCACAAGACGAGCTCCAGATCCCAGAGAAGGGGAACCCGGAAGCCAAGCAGGACGAGTAATGTAGAGAAGTCAAAGTAGGGAAGGGGGAGGGAAAAAGGGGGTCCCAGGAATGTGTAACCCCAGGGCCCGGCTGGGCTTAGGAAGGCAAAAGCAGCACACTCAACTGTGTCCCACATTGGCCGCACTTAAGACATGATTCAACTCAGAACACTGAATGTGCCCCATCCAGGAACTCCCCACGACCTGCATGACATGGAGGTCCCCACGCACCTTGATGGCCACCACCTGCCCAAGAGCTGACAAGACCTGCCAAACATGTGAGGATCCTACACGACACTGGTGCACAAGACTCAGGAGCAGCAGGAACTAGACAGTCACTTGGCTGAAAAGGCTCAACCCTTTAGGATCTGAGTCAGCTGACAAACTAGTTAACGACAGCCAACAGTGACACTGTCCTGCCCAAAGCAGAACCCCAGCTGTGTCCCCCAGGGCTGTCCACCTTGGTGCCAACTGACAGCATGACATGAAGAATATAACATTTTCAGAAAGACCCATGACAGACCAGAGCAGCGCAATTCACCAAGGCCATGTGTAGACGTGTCCAAGGCGGCCACCGGAACTCCAGCCCATGTGCGGCAAAAGCTGATGCCCAGCCCTGGATAGGGCTATGGTGAGAAAGGTGACACCCTAGGGAGTCAACTCTAGGACAATCTGAAAAGGCAGTAGGCCTGTGACATGCATGGCATGTACAGACACACCAAAGATGGGACACAGCCACTGGCAGGGGTGACTGAGACCTTGGCCAACCTCTCAGTCCCAGAACTGGTTCTCTCGGGGAGAAAGTAAACCACACAGAACAGTCACTCCACTATGAGCGTGGAGAGCATTTAACATCTTTAAAATGCCCCTACAGCTGGGAAAGGTGTGTTGATACCTGAACTCTTTACTAATTGTGCCATCTTTCTAGGCGAAAATGTAGCCAGGGATTTAAAAAGGCATATAGACCTGCACTGTGCATTTCCACCCTGAAGAAAAAGCCAGAGGTTATTTATATGCATGAGATGTCCAGATGAGCACTGCTTCCATGCAAAAAAAAGGAATAGAAAGATCTTTTCTTTTCTTTTTTCCTTTATTTCCTTCTTTCCTTTCCCTCTCCCTCTCTCTCTGTCTCCCTCCCTCCCTGTCTCCCTGTCTCCTTCCTTCCTTCCTTTTTTCCTTCCTTTGATATTGGGGCTTGAAACCAGGGCCCCCACCTGGAGCTACATCCCCAGCCCATGTTACTTTTTGAGACGGTCTCACTTTGTTAACCAGGTTGGACTCAAACTTGCAGTCCTCCTGCCTCACCCTCCCAGAGTGTAGGCACTGGAATCACAGTGTGAGCCACTGTGCCCAGTCATAACACACGTTTCTAATAACAGGAGATAGTTCCTATTCATGTACCTACAGATTGACCTACTCCCAGGGATGTTAAATTTGAATTTTCAAAGAACCATAATGACAGGAAACTCTCACAGTTCAATAAGAGAAAAAAATCTGTATAAAAGGTAATAATATAATGTCAATGTCTATAATAGTATTATGTCAATGCCTACACATGGGCATAATAAAGCCAAAATAAAATACAACCAAAATCTAATAGTAATGGGATTCTGGGGTTTTCATTTTTATTTTTTATTTTCTTCATGATACTTAACTACATTTCCCCAGACTAATTATAGGAGCCCGTCATTTTTATAACCAGAAAAACTAAAATTGCTTTTTTTTTTTTTTTTAAAGAAAGAGACCATTACTTTGGAGTCTCCTAAGAGAAAGTACCCCTGTGAGCTTTAAGCAAGTGCCACTTTGTCTTTTCGGGCTGAAAAACTGTATCTTAGTCCATATGACAAGAAATCCCCACAGAATGTAGCTCAGCGGCATAAGTGCTTGTCTGGCAAGCGCAAGGTTCTGAGTTCGATTTCTGGTACAAAAAAAAGAAATCCCCACTGATCCTCCAAGCCAGGCCCTCCTAGTGTGTGACAGCAGAGAAGCAGTGTGTAGAAGATGGGGGTGAATTCCCCATGAGTCCCAAGTCAGGTCAGGTAAGCAGGCAGGGCCAGCGACATTCTAATTCCATGAGTGCCCTGCTGGCCACCACACCCCCTCCCAGAAGGATCCTGACCAGCGAGATTCCCACTCCCTGAATGCCAGGATGCTCCAGGCAAATCTAGAGGAGGCCTCCCGCCCAGGGACAAAGAGCCCTGCTATCTGTTCCGCTCATGAGGCTGCTTCCGCCTCTGCGAACTGACAGGCAAGGTGTCCCACTCAGCAAGGCCAGGGTCATGGCAGCCCCCTGGAGATCTGTGGCCCTGTGTCATTCTGCCCCTGTCTGTCTCCTCCCAGTCCTACACCCCACACCTCCATGTGTCAACATGACAGGGCGAGAAACTCAGTCGCCTCTCCTCCTTGTCAGTGTCCACATATGGCCCTGGATAGAAAGGGAAGGTCCTAGTGGATGCCCTGCTGGTGCAGCCTCTCCTCTTGAGACCTGCCTGCCTGCCTGTGACATAGTCTCAGGACTGGTGTGGGCTGTGTCACCTGCTCCCTGACTTCCACAGTCAAGCACGTCAGGCTCAGCTTCCCAAACCCAGTGGCCTTTTTGCCCAGTGGCTCAAGGATCAAGGCTGGGGACAGAAAGTAGAAAGCGCTGCATGCTATGACAGCATCTCAGCCTGTGAGCTCAGGGTCCCAGACTGTCTGGCTAGGTGTTCTGGCCCTCTTCCCACTGCAGAGCCTATAGCTCCCTGAATTCAGCAGATGGGTCTTTGATAGGTCCCTGCCTCCCCATGTCTCAACTTCTCAATTTTTTAAACCAGAATATTTCCTTGTCTTAAAGTCACAGAACATGAGACTCGGAACACAGAACATTTTACTTCTACTCCTTTGCTTGCAAAAGAAAAACCCAAAGGCCCAGACACAGGGCAACCCAGAGAAGGTTGAACAGCTAATGAGTTAGGGAGTCACAGATGCAGCCCTTCCTATGCTGTGACATTTCTTAGGCTTGTGTGTGCAGAGTAGAGCCCTGGAGGGGGCTCCTTACAATGCAGCTCCCCAGGTCCTCCTCACAGATGCTTATTCAAGAAGCCTGGGGGCCCGGGATTCTGCATTTCAACCAATATCTCTGCGCCTCTCAGCCAAATGGCTCTCAGGTGAGACACACCACCGAGTTCATTTTCATGTCTAATTCCTACTCACTTCTTGAGCTGCTGTAAAGGAAAGAAAATATGCTCACTGGGAAGGATTTAAAGATCACAGCCTTTATGATTGGGGTGTCATAATCGCTTCTGCCTCTTATTTCCTAGGCTCCCCCAAAGTTTCCATATTTTCTCCCTCTCTGCCCTGGCCGGTTGGTCACTCACGTGATTTCCCAGGTCTCTGGCTTGCAGGTCTGGAACCCTTTCTACTTTAAGCAAAAGTATTATCATCCCCTGGGTGACCACCATCTCTAACTGTCTAGGACCTCATTATTTCATAGGAAAACGGCCAGAACAGGTAAAAAATTGAGGGCTGGAAGGAATGCTGTCATGGGGGGGGGGCGAAGGAGAGGGTAGTGCTGGGGTGGCCTCACTCTCCCTTTCCACACCCTCACAGAGAGCAGCCTTGGGGCTGGGCCCTTCCCAAGTTCAGGTACTGACCTTATGCCAACCACTTCTCCTTGCAGTTATTTGTTTTCTGTCAGGCAAGTTGTGGGCCAAGGTACCCGGCGGGCACGGCTGCTGTATTAAGAGATGGCACCTGTCAACTACAAAGTGCCTCACTTAAGGCCCCGGGGGAGGGCTGCCAGGTAACACACAGGACATCCAATTAATGCATAAGTATGTCCCACATGGGTCATACTTACATTATAACACTATTTGTGCTTTCGCTGATATCCAACATTAATTAGGCACCCTGAGTTTTTATTTGTTTTGCTATTTGAGTTTTATTTGGGGTTTTGGCAGTGGCAGGTGGGCATGCTGGCAGACTCTGGCCCTCTTCCCTCCAGCAGGGCAGGCCCTTCTCAGACCTCGGACCCCAGTCTCCTGGCTCCTAAAGGAGCCTGGTGGAGATCAGAGGTCCTTGCAGCCTGAATGCTCCCCATTATTCAGGGGCTGGGGATTTAGCTCAGCAGCATAAGCGCCTGCCTTACAAGCACGTGGTCGTGAGTTCAATCCCCGGTACCAATAAAAAAAAAAAAAAAAGTGGACTGCTTGAACTCCCATCATTCGGAGGCCACAGGGGAGGTACACCTGGCAGACAACATATTTTGCAACTGTCACAACTAGTCAAGGTCACGGAAGAAAGCGCTGGCTCTATCCTGCTCCCCTGGGGAGCAGGGCAGGGAAGGGAGGCGGGGAGAAATAAAGGGGTCCTCTGCTCCTTCCTCTGAAGTCCTTCCCTGGTGAGGCCAAGCACTGGCCTAGAAAGCCCTGAGTTTGTACCCCAGTGGGGCCAACTGTCTGACAGAAAGCCTGGTCAGCATGGCAGGGGCTGGTAACTAGGAGATGCTGGTGCATCCCTTAGCTCCGCTGTAGGTTGTGTGACTTGGGTAAATCAACCTGTCTGACTGGGCCTTCTAGTTACATTGGGACAATGACAGCACTTACACAGTACCTGCAGTGTAGAGGTGCCTGCCGAGCTCTTAATAAACAATCTGAGTGATCTCACAAAGCAGATACTGTATCACCCCCATTTTACAGGTGAGGAAACTGAGGTACAAAAAGAATAGACAGCAGGAAAAAGCCCAAAACTCAGGAGGCTCTTAACACTTGGTCTTAACACTCGCCTGAGAAAGCTGCAGGCGAGGAAGAGGAGGTGAGACGGGGGAAGGTGTGGTAACAGGTACCAAAACACAGCTACCTGGGAGGAATACGTTCTGGTGGCACCATCATTCATAACGGTTTATTTTGTATTTGGAAAAGCATTAGAACAGATACGAGTTAGTAGGTTCCCAGCACAAAGAAACAATAAATGTTTAAGAAGCTGGAAATGCTAGTTGCCCTGATTTGATTACTACACATTGCACACATGTATCAAATAAGCACATTATGCCCATAAATATGTGCTATTGCTATTCATCAATTAAAATTGTTATCAATTAAAATTTTTAAAAATGTCTTTTAAGTATCAGAAGCAGCACACATGCAGGAAGCCAGAGGACAGACACCTGCTGAGAGGCCAATACTTTGCTCGGTGCTGCTATGCCCTTCAAGGGTCAGCCTCATTGAAACATAGCAAGTAAAGTAGAGGATGCTCACTAAATTCTGATGTTAAGAGCAGGGAAACTGAGGCTCTTAAGGATTGTCAAGAGAGGTCAAGGACTGCCCAGGGTCATAAATTTAAGTCCAGATCTGAACACAGGTCTTGCATTTTAAGGCCTGTGCAGTTCCTCTACCCCCAACCTGGCCCCTGGAGCAGTTTAGGGACACTGCGCTGGCCACACAATACAGGCAGCTGCGATGAGATCGGAGCTGCCCTGGGCACTGCGCCCTGGGAGGTGCCCTCAAGCTGCCTCTGTCCTCTCTCAACTGGGTGACACTAGCCCTCCCCTTCCCCTGCCCTTTCCCCAGGGACACGGACACCATCTCCTGTTCTGAGCTGGTCTGTCTTTCCCCCCACCCCTATACACCTTCCTGGTGTCTTTTGTCTTCCCTATAATCTGCAGATCTCAGAAATCTACTCAACTACTCTAGAGATGAGGAAATCGAGGCACAAGAAGGATAAGTGACTGTCCAAGGTCTCAGTCACCCAGGCATTCATGGGGCACAAGGTACACTTCTGACTACAGGACACCATACCCTCAACTGCAAGACAATGTGGGTCCAATGGAGCTGGTTACCACCTTGCCAACCATGGGATAAATGATGCCAGCTCCACAGGGCCTGGTGCCAGAAATAACTAGAACCAAGGAGAGCCCATCCCCAGCGACGCCTTCACCCACCAGTCCTGACACCACGAACATCATCTACTGATCTGGGGAACCAAGCAGGCAACTGAGGACTAAGTTTAAAGTGGGAGAACTCTGCACCTTGCAAGCAGTATCTTCCTAGGATTTACTCAAGGCAGCAAAAGTACCAGCACAGAGGTCTGTATCTGCTGAGGAGTGGCCATCCTGACGCACCAGTGTGAGCCTGTGACAGTGGTAATGCATAAAAGAACCCAAGAATTCTGTACACAGGAGCAGCTGGAGTTCAGAGCAAATGAAATAAAAGATTCTGAAGTTCAACTTGCATCTGTATCACCTTTTATAATGAGTGGCCCCAATTCTGCCAAATCTTGAGGGCAAGGTAGGAGGCGGGATCTAGCTCTGAGAGGTTACGGTGGGCACTGATGGTACACAGACTGAAGTCCACCCAGACTGTGGACTCCACCTGTCCCAATTGCACACTGGTGCAATTCCTATGGGTGCTGGGGTGCCCTGCTTCTCAGCCTCCACCTTTGCCTCTCTCCTGCAGGCCTTCCCTGTGCCCTCGGGCTCCATATGCAGATGTGTCCTGGAGGGCACCAGCCTGCAACATTTCTGTATGGCTTTTTCACATCTGGGCTGAAAAGCCACAGAGCCATAAATCATGACTGCATGCCTGGCTTGTGGCCGGTCCCCTCACCAGGAATATTCTCACCCTTTTCATCAGAAGAGCAAACCTAAACTGGCAAGTGGCAGAGACCAGAGCCACAGAACTGGCCGACCGGCTTCTCTCCATCTTCTGCTGTACCCAGGTAGGGGAAAGGAGCTGAGCTTCCCACAGGGTAAGGTGCCTTCCACTTAAGGCCCTAAGGTTATTTGATGACCCACACCTACCAGTCCTGGACACAAAGCTGGGTCAGATGATCTTCTCCTGGACATGAGGTGCAAGTCCCTAATTTGCGAAGGTGAGTTGACAGAGGAAGAAGGAAGGACACACCGCTTCATCTCCTGTCCCTCCGCACCCTTTCCCAGCAGAGATCCAGGAGAAATTCAAGCTAGAAACCTTGAGGAGTTGCGTCCTGTGCGTCCTCAGCGAAGGCTTCTCCTCAGCCTGAACTCGGTGTGTGTGTGTGTGTGGGGGGTGTCTCTCCCTGCTCCTTCCAGCGCCCCCGCCCAGGCCAGCTTCCCTGCTCACCTCTGGGCAGTTTGGACACGTTCTCTTGGATCCAGGAGAAGAGGTGGGCGAAGTCACAGTCGCACAGCCAGGGGTTCCCGTCCAGGCGCAGGGTGCGCAGCGCGGGTAGCGCATCGAGGGCGGCCACGTTGAGGCTGCGCAGGTTGTTGTCGTTGAGCTCCAGCACCTGCAGCGACTCCAGGGTCTCGAAGGCGGCCTCGTGCACGCCTGCCAGGTTGTTGTTGGCCAAGCTCAGCTTGACCAGCCTCCCGGCTGCGCGGAAGGCGCCGGCGCCCAGCTGGGTGAGGTTGTTGTAGCTGAGATCGAGGAAGGCGAGCTTGGCCGAGCCACTGAACGTGCCCTCCTCCAGCGAGCGCAGGGAGTTGTTCCTAAAGTCCAGGTACACCAGGTCGCCGTAGAAGATGAAGAAGTCCTCGGGAATCTGCTGGATGCGGTTGCCGGCCACCAACAGCTTGCGCACGTCTAGCGGGAAGGGGTCGGGCACGCTGGGCAGCCCGCGGTCGCGGCAGTCCACGGTGTGCGGGTCGGTGCAGGCGCAGCCCGCGGGGCACGGGAGCCCGGGCCCGAGCAGCAGCAGGAGGTTGCAAAGCGCGAGCGCCACGGCGGGGCGGCGGGGGACAGCGCGGGGGCGCATGGCCAGGACCCCGGGCGGCGGCTAGGCAACGGGGACCCGGCTCCGGGGCGAGCAAGGCCGGCGGCGTGGGGAGCCGGAGCGCGCGCGGGGGCGAAGGAGCGCGGCGCGGACCCTCCGCGGAGTCGGGCGGCGGGGGAAGGAGGAGGCGGAGGCGGGAGGGAGAGGAGTTACCAGCGCGGGAAATTAACCCGCTGGACAAACCCGGGGAGCGGCGGGAGCTGCAGGGGTGGCCCGGCGGTCGTCGCCAACGCAACCGGGGAAGTAGGACCTGTCTCGCGGACTTAGCCAGAGGCGCTCGACGACCAAGTTCAGTTGCCCAGCCCGCTAGTGGGTTCCATAGGGCGTGTCCAGGGCATGCGCCCAGCATCCCCGTGCCAAAGCGCCCTCCCCACTCACCACCTCTGTTGCAAAGGGAGTAGGACAGTCCCCTGGGGTTATGGGGCCGCGGGGGTGGAGGCCCTGCCAATCAGAGTTGGAGCAGTTAGGGCAGAGCTGCAAGGTGACCGGGCTCCCCTCCTTCCTCTTCCCTCGTCTTCCCTGCACTTGACCTACACAGCGAGGAGGAGGGGGAGGGGGAGCAAGGCCTGGGCTGCCAAGGCCCCTGCTGTGGCCGGAAGGATAGCCAGGGCCACTCAGCACTTTCCATGCTGGCTCCAGCCTTAGGATGGACTCCAGTTCCACAGGGCGCATCTGCCTCTGGTTTGACAGGGGTCCAACGGAAGAGACACCATGGCTCAGGTTTCCAGCCATGTGGCCTGGGACCAGCGTTTCCATCTCTCTGAACTCAGTGAGCCTCATCCGTGAAATGGGAAAGGTCAGTAAGTGTCTCCCTCACTCTGGCAGTTCCAGAGGGTTAGGGAGTTGGAAAAGTGTTCAGAAATTTGCATTTCCTTCTGTCTCTCAGCCACTGCCAGCTCTGGTGACCGGGATAGGGGATCAGGTCAGCCTTAGATATTACCAGGAGAATCCCCTCTCCATCAGCCCCCACCCAGCCCCACTCCATTTTAGCAATTTTTTCTTGGGGAGGTCCACAGAGCCACCAGGAGACTGTCCTGTCCGTTGGCTATTTTGATCTAAACACCCTGGAATTGACAAGCTCCCCCGGACCAAAATAACTGAGGGAACAGCTGTCAGGGCAACAGGCCCCCAGAGACCCTGGCCTGGCTTGCTGGGGATTGGTGGAGCCAGGGATTCTGAAGCCCAGCGCTAAGCCCCCAGCCTTTTTCCAGAGGCAGCAGTTGATGCCTTTCAGCCCAGGGATCAAAGGCTGAGCCTCTGGGACTAAGCCAAGAGCTCTGAGAGGGAGGTTTGCAGAACCTTGCTGAGGGGCAGGGGAACCTGGAGGAGGGCCGCTCTTTCCCTTCTTATTCCACGGCCAGCAAGCCACACCTCTGGAGTCCCAGTCTCCACAGTTCTAGGGTTCCCAGTCTGCCTTTGTTGTCCCCAACTTCGGGGGCTTGGCTCCCCCTCTGTGGTCTCCCCCTCTGGAAGAGGTAGGGATAGACTGGAGCTGGTCTGAAAGCCCCCAGATCTGTCAAAGCTGCATCAAAAAATAACAGGAAACAAGGAGATGGATCTTTTGCAAAAAGGAGAGGGACCAAGAGATGGAAGGGGAAGAAAGCAAAGAGATGAACAGAGAATTAAGGTGTGTGTTAGGTACATGTACCAGCTCCCCAAAATGAATGCGATCATTCCATACTACAAACATGGACTCCTAAATTTATTTTTCAGTTTTAAAAAGGATGAGTTGTTGAAGCACAGGCAGGTGGCAAAATAAACCTCCACTCCACCTGCCACCACTCTGCGGAAGCTTCCTTGAAAAGTTAGTTGTTCTCCTTTCAAGCTCTGTTTTGGCTGCTCACCCCGATACTGAGGGGTTCTCTTTCCTGGTTTGAGCCTGAACATCCTGACCCCTGCCTTTGGTTGGGCTCCTATCTTGTACACGTGTCCGCGTGCCTGTGGGTGTGAGTGTGCACGCACAAGCTCTCCTGTCAAGTGGCCTGGGTGCCTGGAGTCCTGGCCCACATGTCAAGACCAGGCTCTAGGCATGGCCCCACCACTAGCCACAGAATCTTTCACAGGCCACTTGTTCTTTCTGATGACCGCCCAGCCTCGATACCTTGAAGATAAACTCTTCAAATTTCCAAAAATGTCTGGAGGAAATCGGGCCTTTTCGTAGGAGGTGATCACCCAGAGTAAACACTGCAACTGTGGTAGTGCTAGTTCTTTTGTACTGGGCAGAAACTTTACTCATTGGTAACAACATCAATGAAAACAATGTATTTCTACCTAACACAGGCAGAGAATTTAACCAACAAGGACTTGCAGAACAGAAGATTTCTTGGTAGCTAAATCATAAAAGAGTAAAACTGCTAGGAAATACCACTCCTAGCTTTGATGCCCTCATCCTGAAAGAAGAGAGAAAACGTTTTCCTTCCCTAGCACTGACAAGGTGGGGGCCAGGTGGGGTCATTTACATGGGAACATGAGTTGAAACCCTTGGGAGAACCATTGCATATAAAAGTGCCCACAGCAGGAGATACTTGCTTTTCTCTTTGAATGTCCCCAAAGTCCCTTGGGTACAAATCTAAATTCTTTTCATGAATACCAGTGTGCACAGAAATAGCAGGGTCCATTAGGAGCAAGAGAGTCCCCCAGATTCTAGGACTCCCGGCCCTTGGGAAAATGCAAGCTTTGCCACCTCTGATTTTTTTTTTTTTTTCCTCACAGCAAAAGCACAGAGCTGTGACTTCAGCAAGGTCACACCATGAGTCAGTGATAGGAGCTGGAAATAGAACACAGGCATTGTGAGTCCCCACCTGCACCACTTACCCACTCGCCCCACACCCTCCCTGGGAGACAGCCTCGTGGACTGGAGGACAGACATGGCAGGTGGAGAGACAGACAGATGAGAGGCTTTCGGAGACTGCATTTGCGGGCTCTGCTTCTTCATTTATTTTCAGGGCAACACACACAGCTTTCTGTTCAAGAGGCAGTGAACAGGGAAAAACCCACAACATGCCTTCTCTGACTCTGCCCTCACCCCCAGAATCCTCACCCCTCTTCCCCATGCTCCCATTCTTGTCCTGTCTTACCCTATTCTTGTCTGATTGATTCCCCACAAGGTAGGGGCCTGGAGAGCTATGGAGGTCCCCAGGAAAATCAGTGCCCTACATGGGGCCCGGTCCCCAGAACAAAATCAATCCAGTGAGCAGGCTTTTCCCCTTCGGTGACCAGCCTGCCATCCCAATGAGGGCAAGGCCCTGCACTGCAGCCAGCGACGCCTGTGTGTTGAGTTGTTGGAGTGAGAATTTAGGTGGGAAGGCTATCTTTGAATAAGAATGTGGCTGGCATGGTGATGTCATTTGGATTACTGGTGTGAATCACTTCAGATCAGAGCTGGGGGCGTGGCCTGGGCAGGAGGCAGGACATCCCTAGGCCCCAGGAAAGAAGGCACACTGACTGAATGGCTTGTAGACTCTGCTGGGTCTTAGCCTCCCACTAAATGGCTGAACTCCAGCTCCTACACCACTACCCTTCCCCGCTGCCACCACGGTGGGGGGAGGACCACCTGCTGACTGCAAATGATGAGAGCCTGAGCACACTTCAGAGGAGCACCCCTGCCCTACCTTTCCATTCTGGAACTAGTAACTAGTAAATAAAATTTCCAACCACCTAAAAGGGAGGAAGGTGGGTGGAAGTAGCAGTTAGGAACATGGGTTTAGAGCCTGACAGACCTGGGTCAAATTCAAGTAGTGTCATCTTGAATAAGTTACTTAATTTCTCTAATTTCCCTTTTTCCCTCTCTCCATCTCCAGCTGCAGCTCCAGCTGACTACATGGCCACAGCTAGAGGTGCCTGCCTTCCCCTGCCCTCTTGCTCCCTGGCCTGTTTGGCCTAAGTGTGAGCAGGCTAATGAAACTGAGGTTGGGGGGGGGGGTTGGTTTCTTGGCCTGGCACAAAGACATCTGTTCTCTGCTCCAAGCCCCATGGTCCTAATGCTGGCCAGCTCCCCAGAAAATGTGAATCCTTGGGAAAGACTGGAGGAGGGAGGGTGACAGTAATGTCCCAGGAGGAAAACTAAATCTCAGGGCACAATTACCCCATGGGCTTGGGGCACATGGCCCAGCGAGCCCTGGTGTCCTCCAACCCCAGGTCCTCTTCTCTTGCCTCCAGTTCCACCCTTTGGCAGGACTCCTTGGCCTTACTTCTCTGTCCCTCCATTGTTGTCCCTCCACTTTAGTCCAAAACAGTGGACCCACAGATGCTTTTAGATCAATGTGTTTTGTTCTAAACTATTAAATTTGGAGGTTATTTGTTATACAGCCTTAGCTAACTAATACACTGTAGCATTTGGAATAAAAACCCTCCCAGACCCTGCATGGTCTGGCCATACATATTTTCCTACCCAACTTTGGATTTTTTTTTTTTTGGTACTGAGCATTGAACCCAGGTCTTCACACTGAACTACTCCCTGGCCCATTTTTTGTTATTTTATTGTAAGATGAGGTCTCAGTTGCTAAGTTGCCCAGGGTGGGCTTGAACTTGTGATCTTTTTGCCTCAACTTCTGAGAATGCTGAAATTACAGGTACAGAGCATGCTTGGCTACTTGGACCCTTTTCCCTCATGGTTCACTCTCCAGCCACTTTGGTCTTATATCTAATTTCCTGTGTTGTTCCTAGCACAGGATCTTTGCCCTTGCTTGTCTGTCCTCTTGTTGGACTACCTTTCACTTGCTCCTGACCCTGTTGGTGCCATTTAATCATTCAGATTTTCTCCACCCAGATCTCAGTTCCTCACTCAGATGGGCCTTCTTTGACTCCCCATCCTGCCCCAGTTACTTTGTCCTTCGATGTTTTTTTTCCAAAGCACTTATTGCCACCTGATGTGACCATACTCTACCTTCCCCCAGTAAAACTGAACCTCTACAGAGCCCAAGACTTTATCCCATTTCCTAGAATCAACCCCAGAACACAATCAGCACTCATGCAATGCTTCGTTTATTGACCGTTGCCTGACAATGTTGCTTTACTACTAGGCTGCCCATTTCCAGTGGCTTCCGGTGAGGTCTCACTTAGAGATGTCTCATCTAGAGGTAACTTTCCTGGTGTAACAAGGGCTTTCATCCCTCTAGGAAGTCGTGGGGGGAGCACAGAGCACTCTGGTTGTACCCCTGCAGTAGCTGGGATTTAGGGCTCCTCCAGCTACATTTCTAACTCTTCTATCAGAAGCCCTTAAAATCCCACAAATGACTTAGTCTCATTCCCCCTTGAGCCCTTGTTCATACCCTCTATTCTTCTCACCTCTCACTGTAGGAAAACTTGGTCTCCTCCTGGGAGCCCTTCCAGAGCTACCCTAGGCAATTCTCTGCTGCCCTTTATTCTCCATTCGGTGAACCTAAGTGCAATGCAGGGTGGGGGTAAATAGTTGGAGCAGGTGCAGCCTCTAGCTCAGGGAGCCCATGATTAAGGAAAAAGCCATAAGAACTAAGCAGTATTTGCTTAGAGCTCAAGACTTACATTCTGGTCTGTAAAACTCAGGTTTACATCATCACACCAAGAGCACTGAAATAGGTGCATTAAATTTGGGTAGAGTTGGAACTCAAAGCATCAGTCTTAGACCAGTCCATCTGCACCCAAAGC
Organism: Hydrochoerus hydrochaeris; assembly: GCA_004027455.1. Taxonomy (NCBI): domain Eukaryota; kingdom Metazoa; phylum Chordata; class Mammalia; order Rodentia; family Hydrochaeridae; genus Hydrochoerus; species Hydrochoerus hydrochaeris. Next base: position 81,295 of record PVLA01005268.1, on the reverse strand, counting down.
ATAGGCTCATCACTTCCGGGTGCTCCTCCTCTGCAAGCAAGGCAGCCTCTCTAGGCCCCCACAGCTTCATCTGTGAAAGGTGGCTCAGAGTATCTGCTTTGTAAGTTATCCCAAGGATTGAATGAGATAACATGGAAATTTGCACTTGGCATGACACTGGAGGGATGCTCGATAAATACTGGCATCCTGATGATGGGAACAGTTTCATGCTCTTGGACACCTACATCAAACAATGTCTCTTGCCTGCTTAATATTCCAGAGGAAGGCACTGAGCTGGATCCCTGGGGGGACAAAGATAGCAGAGACAGCCTGGGCTCTCAGGTGATTCACAATCTCCTTGAAGAGACAGGACATTCGCAGCAGCAGAGGACACATGCTACTCAAGGACTCACTGTCTACAGCAACTGCCAAACAGCCACCACAGGCTAATAAATGTCTTAGGCATTTGCAGGATCAGGGATACCCGTGTAGGGTGACTGGGAAAAGTACATCTTGATCATTGGCTGTATTTTCCAAAGCAGATCTTGGAACTTCTGGCCATGTGGCTTCATGCTTATGTACCCTGGCGCACAGTGAGCCTTCTGCCAGTCCACCTGGCAGACTCCTGCTCACCCTTGGAGATGCCATGTCTTTCTCTGTGTGGCCTCGACCTCCGCTAGCACAGCCAAATCTTTCCTCCTTTGTATCCTTGCAGTCCAGGCATTTGGGAATGTCCCTTGTGGTGGTATGGTGTTCACTGATTACATGTTTGTCTCTGCTACTGGATCATTACTGAGCTCTGGGGAGAGGTGAGGCAGGCATCTTCTCTATCTTTGTATCCTGGAACCCTGCAGACGCCCCTGCCTGGAGTCATCAGTGCTCCTGTATCTTTGCTGGATGGATGGATGGATGGATGGATGGATGGATGGATGGATGAATGAATACAGGCAAGTGAGAACAAATTCTGCTACGTAGAATGACAGTTGGAAAACATATTTGAAGGCTAAATTACAATGGGAAACTCAGGGGTCTGAGTCTCTGAACAGTGTTCCTGAACTGTCTGGTCACCACACCAGCACTGCTCGGTGGCTTCATAACTTTCCCTCTTTGCTCACAGCCCCCTTTCACAACAATGATGGTGACCTCATCTACCTTCCTTAACCACAAAGGGGATGGCACAACCCTTCTCCACCTACAGTGATTGCCAGGTGGGCAGACCACAGGTCATCAATGCCCATTTTACAGAAAGCGAGCTGCAGATGGTTCAGCTTTACACAGCCAGGAAGCCCTAAGGACATGTGACATTTCAAACTCAGGAACAAGTTTCCTGAGCTCCCTCTGCAGTTCTTGTGGTCTCACCTGCAGTTTGGTGATAACAGGAGGTTGGGCTGGGGGGCTGTTGGTTAGATGGAGGACTGGTTGGAGGTAGGGCCTCAGAACCGGGAATTGTACCAATTTATTTTGGATCAATCACGCATATCTGATGACTAAGCAGTACTTAAACTGTCATAAGCCACACCCACATGCACACACCCACACACACACCTCTCTTCTCCCAGATGTTTCTTTTGGGGAGCAAATTGGAAACCTGATATAACTGGAATAATATAAAACCATCAGAATTCTTTCTAGTAACTCGCGGAGGCACGTGAGGGTATTGTTATGTGAATTTGATCTGCATACATTTGCATGTGGTTTCCCAAAGCCGGCACACTGAGTTCATGAAACAGATAATTCCTAGATGAAGCCACTTCATCCATGCCAGCCACTAGCAAAGACAGGCACTGTTACCACCCAAGCAGCCAGCACTTCCTACATGGAGTTCTGCTAGTTTGACATGAAATCACTTCACTGAAAACCCCAAAGAAAACTTTCAAAAGCCTTGATCTTCAGGGAGTCCCACATGCCTTTGTTAAAGTATTCTTATTTTATCAGTCATTTTATTCTTGCTTTTAAAATCCTTTAAAGTAGCTAGGGCAGGTATTGAGGCTGTGGAAAATGTGGCATTTATGCAATCTTAAAAATGATATCTATTATGTATCAGGAAACTTTCTATGAACTTTAAACATAGTACCTTAATCTTAGTAATTCAAAACATTGATTCACTTATTAGCCCCATTTTACAGGTGAGGAAACTGTGGTCCACAAAGTTAAAGCTACATGGCATCAATGATTCAGATTCAGGGATTCTAGCTCCATTCTTGAGTGTAGTATTAGAATAAGCATCTGCTAGGAGCCCAGTATTAGATAAATGAAAATGACCAAGTCCTGATTGTCATGAAGAATTCACTGGCATTCGTTAGGGTTGGATGGGTTACTATAAGAAAGAGTCCCCAAAATAAAGACACAGAAGTGAATGTCCCTAATTCCAGGTGTGTGTCCTAGACTTGGCCAGCAGGCTCTGTCTGGTGAAAAACAATGAAGAAAAACAAACCAGAAGGAAAGGGTGGTTGTATTTTCAAACAAAGTCATCAGCTCTTAACCCCTGTCTTCAGCTGAGTCAGGTCATGCAGAGAACCAAGTTCCTTCCCCTGTCATCACTCTGCAAAGTGCCTAGGAGGCTGTCTTCACCTGCCTCGGTGACACTGGCTGCTGCTCCATCCTGGGTGGCACAGCGGGGTATGAGGTCCATGCAGGGCCACAGCCAGCATGCTAAAGCCCAGGCTGGGAGGGGCAGCTGTCATCTCTGTTTCCTTCCTGTGAGTGCTGACCTTGGCCCATGGCCATATCTGATCTGGAGAGGGACCAGGGAGGGGGTCAGGCCAAGGGCCCAGGACAAAGGGAGGGTAACAGCCTTGGCTTTTGCCACAGCAGAACATTCACATGGCAAGTGAGTGTGTTCATGGGATAATGTCCAGTGGTGAGAAATGCAATGAAGCAAAACAAACAGGAAGGAGATGAAGTTATGTTTTCAAACTCATCAGCTCTTAACCTCTGTCTCTAGCTGACCCAGGTCGCACCCATGAGCACAGGGAGATGCCTCAGGCACTTCCTGGACCAAATAAAGTCAACTCACGCCAAGCTGAGTGGCCAGGTGCTCAGAGAGAGCAAACCTTCACCAGCCTTGACCTTCAGGGAGTCCTGCATGCCTTTTGTTAAAGTGTTTTTTTATCAGTCATTTTATTCTTGACTTTAAAATCTTTTAAAGTAGCTAGAGCAAGTATTGTCATCTCCTTGTGATCAGAGGGGAACTGGAGGCTTGGAGTACTCAGCTCAGTATTTCAGTAAGAATACACTGTATGGGGCTCCTACCAGCCAGGGAACTGGGGAGAAAAAGGAACTTAGACACAGTTCCCTCAGGTACCTTGGCAAGCCCCTTGGTGTGGTGTGCAGACATAGAAGCAAATAATTTGCAAAGCAATGATAAAAGTATGTACAAAGGAGTGTGACCAAAGGAGAGTGGGCCAAAGGAGAAAAAGAATAATAATCCTACCTGGCGGGAGAGTATCACAGAACGGGGGAGCCAGACGAGGTTGTGTTCATCAGGTTTCCTTTGCGTGAATACACCTACCTGGTGCTTAAGCAAAACAAGCTTAAAGGAGGAAGGGTTCATTTTGGCCTATGGTTTCAGAGGTTTAGGTCCATGGATGCTGGGGTCTTCTGCTTCTGATCCCATGGTGAGGCATAATATCATGGCAAAGAGTGTGTTGTAGAGAAAATGAGGGAGCCAAGGACAACAAGTGACCTACCTCCTCTAACTGTGCTCTACCGCCTAGGAGCCCATTCAGATGTTTTGAAGGATAGAGAGGAGTTCTGACAGATGGAGAGAAAACATATTCCAGAGAGAGGAAATTGCATTCATAAAGGCACTGAGGTCTAACAATGTGGAAGGAATTTAGATAGAACATTTCAGGAAAGCTCAGGAGCCTCTAACATCAATGCTGGGAGATAACCAGGACCTCTGGTTGCTGGTCCACACTAGTTTGGGGCCTTCTCTAGTGACTGTCCCAGGACCTTGCAGGTTAATACCAGGTTAATGTCGCAACAGCATTTCAAAAGCCCTGCGGTTTGCATTCATTCATCCAGCAGTGCTGTAGAGGGGCCTCTAGATAGATAGACTGCAATGTAGGGATTTGAACACTGAGGCCACGATGACACGGCTGGGCCAGTCTGAACCCAGTGATGAGAGGTGAGACCAGGTCTGCTCCAGGAAGACCGCTGTATACTGCACAAATGGAGCCTGGACCCTGTTGCATGCTCTTGATGGGCTTTATGCTGAGGAGAGACGTTTCCAGATGTGCATTTTAGAGAAATGACAATGGGGACTATGCAGGGACCGAGTTGTAGGAGGTAGGAATGGAAAAGCAGGTTCTACCAGATCCCACAGCTGCTCACCGGGTGGTGTCCCCCAGCACACCTCGGAATGTGTCAAGAAAGGCTGAGGCAGGAGGATCACTTAAACCCAGGAGTTTGAGTTCAGCTTGGGCAACATAGGGAGACCTTGTCTCAGAAACAGAAACAAAAACAGACACTTAGGCTAATGCTTCCACAGCATGGCTCATCACAGTCCCCAAATGGAAACAACCCAGATGTTCCTCAACCAGTAAATGGATACAACAAAATGTGGCCCGTGGAATGCCATGGGATACCATTTCACGATGAAAACAGCGCTTGATATCTGTTACAAGGGTGGAGCTCAGAAGCACTGCACTAAGCAAAAAGAGCAAGGCTGTGTGGTTCTGCTTGTGTGAAATGTTCAGAGACGGCAGCTCTGTAGGGACAAAAAGCTGTGCAGGGTTGGGAGCTGGGGGGCTGGTTAACTGCCTATGAGTTTGAGGTAAATTTTGGGGGGTGACGGAAATGGAAATGTTCTCAAACTGGATTGTGAGGGTGCTGCGCAACTCTGCATTTATCAACAATCACTGACGTGAGGCTAATGCAGTGGCACATGGCTATAATCCCAGCTATAATCCTGAGGCAAGAGAGTCACAAGTTCAAGGCTGGCCTAGGCAATTTAGCAAGACCTTGTCTTAAAAATATTGTTCAATTGTTCACTTAAAAGAAGTCAACTTTGTGGTATGTAGATTACAGTTCTATGAAGTTATTTCTCAAAGAGTGATTATGGGGCCCCAAACTGTGGTTGGGACCCTGATGGGGCTGAAAGTTTCTAAAGAGAAAGACATGAAATAGACAGTGTCAAGGCCCTGCCAGCATGGATCCCACCAACCTGTCTTCTGTTCCTGGAACACCTGACTCTGTCTTTCTTGTCCGATCTGTTCACACCTCATCCTCAAGCCAGAACCCAGGGAAAAGTGGGCAGGGGCAGTACCAAATGCTGCCATTCATGTGCAGAGGGCATCAAGGGAGCCACGGGGTGCTGGAGTCGGAGAGAGGTGGATTTGTACTTTGCACCCTGGTGCTGTTTGCTAAATGTGGGAACCAGCATGCTGCTTATTACTACTGAGCCTCAGGCTCCTTGTATATGAAATGGGCCAACATCCCTCCTTTGTATGACTGTCGTGAGGGTTAAACAAAGGCCTGCACAAGGAAAGTCCTCAGTATGTGCCAGACTTTTCTTCCAATCCCTGCTGTTGTCATTTGCATGTGGTTTGCCCCCCACTTCCTGTCCAAAGGGTTCATGCATTGGAAAGCTTGTCCCTATTTGTGGTATTTAAAGGTGGAGACTTTAAGTAGTGGAGCCTTGTGGAGAGGAATTGGGTTAGGGGAGCATTCTCTCCAAAGGGATTAACACAAGCCTCTTGGAGTTGCTATCAAAAAGCAAGCCTGACCCTGACCTGGCTTCCTGTCTCACCATGTGATCACTCCCTCCTCCATATGTCTGCCATGATGCTATACACCATGTTGTGACACAGCCAAGAGGATTCTCACCAGAGGCTGAACTGATGGGATCACAGTGTCTTGGACTTTCAGCCTCTAAAACTGTTAGCTAAGTAAACCTCTTTTGTTTATACAGTACACAGGCCCGGGTGTTCCATTATTGCAACACAACACACTAACACACATGCCCAATATACTTCTCAGCTCTCAGTAACAGCCACCCCTACTTTCCTAGCCATGGGAGTTCATGGAGACTTCACTGATTTTTTGGTTTCCAAGGATTGCTGAGTCCATGGTACCTCTAAGAATGCCCAATATTGCATCATCCTCACCTTCTTTCTTCATCACATCAAACAGGCCTACAACCTGGCTCAGGAGCCCACCTTGTTTGGGGAGGACCTGTCCATGCATGGATGAGTCCTAGTAGTGTACTGGGCAAAATTGGTTTAATGATCTTCCCTCCCCCAGGAAATACATTGGTATCAAATAAAGTGCTTCTGGAAACAATGACCAAAGTCAGCGTCTGCCCAGCACCACTTGGCACCCTCCAGAATGACCTCCTGTGAGACCCACAGGACTATCTTTGTGTTTCTGGCAATGGGGGTAGAGGGGGTGCAGTTCATAGATCTCACAGCTCGCCACAGGCAGAAGTCAGCAATCAGGCTTAAGGGATGATCTATGTAAAGGGAACAATGGAGCATGGGCAAGGATATGGCAAGTATTGGCAGTGGCTTAGGGAGTACCTGAGGTCTGGGCAGCAGCACCCTTCACGGAACTGGCAGAAGATAAGAGAGAGGCAAGAACAGAAAGAGGGAGGGACTTGGGGCCATGTGCATCTGGACGCCCCTTGAGGTCACTGCAGTCCAGGTGACTGCCTGCTCTACCCACCAGCAGGGAGGGGAGCCAGATAAAGGAAGGAGGCACACGTGCAGGCCGATGCTGAAGTTAGGTTTCAAAGGCTGCTGATGGCACTTTCCTCATGGCATCTCCCGTGTACCATCATCATGGTGACAGCCATGGCCTAGGTCAGCTGGGCGGGCAGCTGCTGTCTGCACCCTGAGCTCTCCAGCCCGGTGGTGCTGAGTGGTAGATTATAAATGTGCACCCAGCAAAGCTCCATGCAGCTCTTAGAAATCTGGCTTCAAAGAAAGAGGAGAGGGAGGGAAGGAGAGAAGGAAAGAAAGAGAAGAAATCCTGTTTCAGAAGAGCAGAGACATGGAAAGTCATGTGATAATGTGAAAATAAACTGTTTACAAAACCTTACAGGCAGGAGAGCCGTACCACCCATACAGACACACACACACACACACACACACACATACACACACACACACACCCCGGGGGGGAAAGGAAGCAATACTATCACAGCTCACCCCAGCACTGGAGTTTCTAAATTTCAATTTATGGAATTAGATAAAATACAGAAGAATGACATGGAAATCAAAGTAAAAACTTTTGACGATGGGCTTTTGCCTTTAGAGGAAGCCCAGACAGGTATCCAGGCTCTTGCTGTCCAGATGTGACCTAGGCTCCCACCTTCATCTCCAGTGACCCTCTCTTATTTCCCAACATGTGGGGTTCCACTTCCCCATGCCTTTGCCCTGCAGGGGTCTCCACACAGGATGCTCTTCCCTGCTCTGTTTTGCCCCCTTCTCTGCAGGATAGAATGAGTCATTTCTTGTGTGAGCACCTGGCACTTCCCACCGCCCAGAGCTGCAGGTGCATGCTCCAGCTTGTTGTCACCTCCAGCGCCAAGCCAGGAGCCCTGGGAGGAGAGAGATGGAAATTTGCTCCCAGTACCCACCCCAGCCCATCTCCTGAGCACATGGCACAGGTGCTCAGACAAAGCCTGCTGTATTTTTATCATGGGAACCCCCATTCCAGGCCGGGCATAGACACAAAATCTCTACAGTGTCAAGTTCAAAGAAAGACCATCTTGTAACCTAACTTCATTAAAATATAAAGTCAGTCTTTGCTGGCACTTCTAGAGTAACATTAAAGATGATCCAAGTAATAAGCTAGAGCAACTCTTTAAAAATCAGTCTCCCTCTCCCACTCTTTCTCTCATTCTCTTCTCTCCAATGTGCACAGCGGTTCCAGGCTCCAACTCCCTCCTCCCCCTCTGCGCTCACCTTCTCTGTCCTTTCCTGTCCGGCTTTCTGCTTTTCTCTGCTCATTGTCCCAATTCAGTATCTCAATGCCCAGAATTCAGGCTAGAGCAGAAGAGCAGAAGAGGGAAGAAGACAAAGCTGAGCAGGCAGAGACCCAGTTACTCTTCAGCCCCTGGGGCTGAGGAGGCGAAAGGGCACTTGTTCCGGTAGGCATATGCAATACATTCAGCCAGACGCGTGCACAGCAGCTGACCATGTAACAGCTGCAGGGCCAAGGTCACTGCCAATGTGGGCAAGCGAGGCTGCCCAGCCCAGCCCCCTCCTCTGTCTTTCATGGCTCTTGCTCCTCCCAGCTGGGGGTCTTCAGAGGCAGCTCTGCCTGGGGAGTGGTGAGGCCTAGACCTGGGCCAGTAGATCTGTCCATTTCTACCTTATGCTGTGCCCTGTCCTGGAATGCAGGCCATCTTCCAGTGGCAGTTTTTTTTTTTTTTTTTTTGTACCAGCAATTGAACTCACGACCTTGCATTTGCAAGGCAGGTGCTTATGCTGCTGAGGTAAATCCCCAGCCTGAGTGGCAGCTTTTGTAGTAATAAAGTTCCAGTCCTCAGTCCACAAACGGTTCCCTTTTATTCAGTTGATTCAGAGCCCAGGTGGGGATAAAAGGTGGTATTTACCCTCAGCCCCTTCCCCAAGCTCATCTCTCCCTTCTAGATCTCTTCCCAGCAGCCCTGATCCAGGCAGGGCTATTGTCTTTCTTTCCTAAGCCCATATCTGAGCACGCATATGTGCATGAGTGAAGTGTGTGTGTGTGGTGCTGGGGACTAGATTCAGGACCTTCACACTAAGCTACTTTCCCCAGCTCTTTTTATTTCTTATTTTGAGATGAATCTTTCTAAATTCTCCAGAATGGGCTCCAGCTTGAGATTCTCCTGCCTCAGTCTCCCAGAGTGCTAGGATTGTAGGCCTGCAGCCCCATTCCTGGCCACGCTTTCATTTTTGTTGCATGGTTTCATTTACTCTTGTTCCATCACACTCTGAAACTATCACATGGACAATTCCAGAAAAAAAATGATTCATAAGCTTTAAATTGCATACCTTCCTGCTGCATCCTACCCAGGACACAAATCACTCCTTTATCCGGTTTATCCATGCTGTACACACTGCCTCGCCTCTAGCAATGCAGTAGCCAGCTAGGTTATCTCATCAACCATCCAGGACTGTGGTGCGCGTGTGAAAATAAACCTTCCAGAAAAACCCAGTGCAACCTCACCAAGCCACATCCTTTCTTTGCCTTGTCACAGGGACTGGACAGAGGAAAACATCTGGGCATGATATGATAAGATAATGACAAATAGCAAATTTTGTGTAATTTTTAAGTATACTACAACTGTTCCATTTTATTATTAGTCATCGCTGTTAATCTCTTACTGTACCTAAGTTCTAAATTAAGTTTTTTATTAGGCAGGGTGATAGTGAAAAGCAGACTGAACATGTATGATCATTAGGCAATTCGTAGCGCAATTTCCTTATCCTTGAATCTGTTAACCCTTAAATGCTTCTTGGCTAGAGAGCTAACCTGGTTTTTTCCCTAGACTTCATGAGGCTGGACCAATCATCCTCTCCTTCTGAGCCCATCTCCTCATCTACCCAAATAGAATAACATCCTAGCCTCAGAGTTGCTCCCAAGATTAGCTTGAACCATCTGGGAAGCTCTTGGGAAATTCTAAAATGCTTCACTGAGGCAAAATTCCCCTTCCTCCCAGGACTCTGAGGACGAGACACATCCATCCTTCACTCAAGAACATAGGAACAGAAAAGCTAAACATCCATTTTTTACCGCAAAAGGTCTCTGCCCAGCGTGGCATGATAAAGAACATAAGCCCTGTGGAGGTCTGGGAGAGCACACTTAATACCGGTACTTTTGTGGAAATCCTACCAGACTCCTCACCCAGAAGATCAGGAATTTTTCTGACAGTATGGGTTATGTGGGGGCCAAACTATTTGCTTTGAATTTGCTGGGATGTACTCTAACTCAGACACAAGGGTTGTTTTGTTTATTCGTCTAAACATCAAACAACTTGATCCCCGATTGATCTCTCAGAGGCGAGGAGATTTGAAGACTATACAACAGGCGGGCCTTCCGAGTAAGGAAAATAAATTCATCTCCGCTGGCAGACGGAAATAAACGGAGCCTACTTTTTCCATAAGCTGCAGCCCTGTCTATTCTCAGAGCTGCCAACCTCCTGCTTCTGGTCTTGATGATAATTTATAATAGTCCTGGTGGGATCAACACATTTGGAAGAATTTTTCATACACTGCACCCCTTTAAGCTGAGCCCTATCAGGCCTAGAAATGTTTTGTAACTAGCGATTGCTGATAACTGTTTATTGACTCTCTGGGAAAAAATAGATATATACGTGTATGCATAAATAAATATTAGTTTTGCTGACAGAGAAGAATAGTAGCAGACAATTTAAAGATAGTAAGTTACAAATACTCTATTGTAACTTTCATGTAGCCAACTGATTCTCACGGAATACTTTTGCTGAATTCATGATGTTGGGCCTATATATGGCCACTGTTCCACCATGTCTTGGTAACATGGTCTGCTAGTAACTGCTTGGTCAGAGTCTGATATAGTAGAGAATTGCTTGCACCATTGGCTATTGAGAGCAACTGCAGTGTGAGTGTTCACTGGACCATTCGTCTGTCTGTGTGCCTGAGCAACACAGAAGTGAAGCAAGCAGATGTATCAGAACTTCTTTCGCGATGTCACTTCTTTGCTGAGTCAGATACCAGGGTTGGATGCAGGACTATTCCCTCGAGTTTTTGTGTTAATCACAACGTAGGAGCTACAGACTCTTTTTAGTTTAATTCCTGGGGTGATGCTTGTGAGTTGCCTAGGGTGGGTTGCCTTATTGGCCATATTTAGGACCTGTAGGTGATCACTACTTCTCTGCAGTATCTTCCAGGTGTAGCTGGTCTTTGGGTTTTGAGTCTGCTGGAAGATCTGACTTCTTCCATTTGTTGGAGATGATAAGTTGTCACTTGTTTGGCCTAGTCCCTGGTTATTTGGCTCTGTGCCACCATATTTTCTGTGACCCTTAGTTAATCTCCGTCGTGGATTATCAGGACCAGCAGCACCGGCCAGTGAAGTCCTCCATGTCTGCCGCTCCCCGCCACTGCCGCATTTCTCTGCAGAGGCCTCTGGGGTCACCAGCCATCACTGTGACTGTGACTGTGCGTCCCCAGGATCCAACAGCTCCTCTCACGCAGTGAGTCCCATCTCAGGGAGAAGGTGATGACAGCTACCATCTTCTTCTTCACTGAAGTGTTTCTTTTTACTCTCTCTGGGCACATTAGCTTCTTCCTAGGTCCAAGGGGCCCACTCCCTCCTTCTCATCTTCCTCATGATGCTGTATTCCAGTGTCTGGATGAGACTCTCAGAGAGGCTGTTTTCCCTGCCGCTTGCTGCTCCACCATCTTCCCGGAAGTCCAGAGCTACACACTCAACCGCTTTTCATTTTATCCTGCGTTATCAGCATTTCCTCTGTCATTTTATTAAATCTATAGAACTTTTAAAAATATGTAGTTGCTCCTGGTTTGTAGCGTTTTCACTTTCTGCTACGGAAATATAGCCATGACAGCTGATCTCAAGCTGCTGGTGTGTTTTGTCTGAATGTGTACGTGACCCCCATCTCAGAAACAACCTCAAAAATACACACCATGCTCAAAGTAGCAAAATAATTAAGAAACGAGGAACACTGAGTATCCACTCCTTTTTCCTTTCTGACTATGCCACGGTGTGCAATTCAGCATCACAAGGTCCTTACTCGGTGTTGTACAACCGTCACCACTGTTTAGCAGCAGACCCTCTTCATCTCCCCATCTGCTTCCCTTGGGATCACCCACCTGCCTGTCATCTCTGTGGATTTGCCTACCCTAGAAGTTTCATGTGAACGGGATCATACAACATGTGGTCTTTCATGTCTGGCTTCTTTCACTGAATATAACATGTTTAGGGTTCACCAGTGTTGTAGCATGGGTCTGCCCTTCTTCCCTCCCTAGTTCATTTACTCTTTGCTTCTTTCTCTTTCTCTCTCTTTTTCTTTCTTTCACAGTACCAGGTATTGAACCTAGAGTCTTTGCACAGATTACTTCCTCATGTCCTTAACACCCCCTATTTTTTTTTTTTTGAGACAGTCTCACTGTACAGTTCAAGCTGGTCTTGAAGTCATTTTGTAGCTCAGACTTTCCTCAAATTCATAGTGATCCTCCTGCCTCAGCCTCCTGAGCACTAGGATTACAGGCCTGTACCATCACACCCAGGCCTCTGCCTTATTTCCTGTTTTTTTATTCTTTACTATTTTTTATTTTCTATTTTCTGTTTCACTAAGATGCCCAGGTTGGTCTCAAACTTGTGATCCTCTTGCTTCAGCCACCCAGAGTGTTGGGATCACAGGCACGCCTACCCCACTTCTTTTTATGACTAAGTAATATTCCTCTGTTTATAAAGAGTTATAGAAAAATACAGTGAATGCTTAAATTTTTTTTAAAAGAACTTACTATAGCAAAAGACACATTGCTATTAGTTCTCCCTCAAAATACTCTCCCTGGTTTCAGATACACCTCTCTCACCATTCTTGCCATTTTCTGGAGCAGTTCTGAAAGTCATCAAGGTGTCATAAAATACTCAGTGAATGCTTCCACAGAGGGCTGTCCACAAAAGGGCAGGTTCCCAAAGACATTATGCTGTGTCCTTGTCCATTTTACTCACTCCATCAGGCACTGAGAGACTTCTCGTCTCCCCCAAAGTCAAAGTGACTATGAAAGACAATTGTTTTTTATCAATTCAGTTCAGGACATGAAAGCAGCCATGACAGAGCCACTAAAGTCACTCACAAAGAGGACTCAGAAGCACTTCACAAAGCGGCAACAATGACGGGACAAGTGTATCCTGAGAGAGGGAGAATATTTTCAAGGACATTAATGACAATGTGTTCTTTACTGTAATTTTTAAAAAATTTAATCACACATTGTATTTTTCCATCACACTTTATAGGCAGACCCCATCTTATCTACCTGTTGATGGCTATTTGGGATCTTCCCACCTTTCAGTTCTTATAAATAATGCTAACATTCATAATTACTTTCCTTTAATAGACTTTATTTAATTATGAGTTTACATGTATGGCACAATGTTGGTAATGATACAGTTCCCAACTGACTTGCAGAACTCCTGAACGTTCGCTGACTGGTCCTGGGCATGGGCAGCGTGGGCTGCAGCACACACTGAATGTCACCATTAGCTCCAGGCCAGCTATTGGGCTTGAACTCTGAGTCAGCAGCTCCCTGTTCTCGGGCCGGCACAGCCTCTAATTCATTTTGTCATTCTGAGCAAATCACTAACATCTACTGTCTCCAGCCTCTGCTCTAAAAAAACAAGGCCCTCAGGTTAGACGATGCCTAAGGCCCCGTTCTGTGTTATCTTCTCACTAACAACTGGCTGGGCTGGATCCACAGATGAGACAAACCCACATGAATTTGCCACCCAGCAGTTTGGGGGACCGAGTTCTGTCTTAGACTGTTTCAAGCTGCTGTAGCAGAGTCCCTGGAAGGGAGGGATTCTGAAAAAGAGAGATTTACTTGGTACAGTTCTGGGGGCTGGGAAGTTCAAGGCCAAGGTGTCTACACCAGGTCAGGGACTTCTTGCTGTGTCAACCCAGGCCGGAGGGTGGAGGGCAAGAGGGGACATATGCACATGCATGCATTTGAGGAGGGACAGGGTCAGACACATACTTTTCATGGGGAACAATGATATTGATCCTCGTGACTTAATCATCTGAATTGCTCATCTTCCAGCACTTTGCATGAGCTATGGGGGTGCGTTCAGTCTACAGCAAACACCATTCAGCTGCATCTAGGGTCACTCATCTCAGCCCCATAGATTTTGTGCATGTTTTGATCTCCACCCAACTCTGTGTTTTTCCCCACGGTGACTCAGCCCTTTACCATTCCTATGTTTGGCTTTGAGTACTTCCATGCAAGATGACACTGCAAAGGCTGGTGATACAGATGGTAAAAGAATCTACCAAGAGCAGAATAAGAAAAGACAAGAATTTATTTGGCTGCATTGTTGAAAGGGCGGGCTGCACACAGGGACAGGGGTAGTGCTGTTTTTAAAAAGACAGGGATGGGCTGGGAGGAGGGAGTGGCAAAGGACAAGAGGAAGAAATGCTGGGGAGAACAGGACCATGCCTTCTTTGACTTCTTGGGACCAGTGATACATGTCATCCTTATACTAAGGAGGGACCTGGTGCGAGGCAATGTAACATTCATGCTAGGTCACAGGAAGGAAAGACAATGGCTGTTTTGCTTACATCTGCTTACACCCTTATATCTGAGTAGGTTCCTCATCCTCCAACCATGGCCCCAGTGCCATCAGGTCCTGTGCCTGTCAGCAAAAATCCTGCTGGGTCTGCTCAGCCAGAAGCCTCCTCACCATGACGCTTCCTTCCTCTTGGTGCTTTTGCATCCACTCCCACCAAACTTTGCTTTTCTGCTGGAAAGTTTCCTTGTTTCCCCAGGGAGTAGGCCAGTCTCTACCCCTGCTGCAAACTCCCAGCACAGCAGTCACATAAGTAGTTTTGCTCTTTACACACCCTCCACTTCCCTAGGTGACAGAGTCAGGCCTGGGCGTGGACCCAGTGCGCTCCAAAAAGATGCCCACAGCTCTTTCCTGAGGCTCTGAGAACAAGAAGTACCCTTTCCTCCGTGGAGAAGTTCTGGTGTGAAGACATGATGCTTACAGATTCCTGGGCCATTTGTGATCAGGGAAGCATTTATTATGCACCATCTGTCTGCATGTGGGTGCCTGACCCTGTATGAAGCCCTGTGGACAAAGTGATGAGAAGCAGAGACGGTAAAAAGCCACCTGCCTCTGTAACTCTCAGGTACAGGAGTTGACAGAGTCCTGTTTTTACCGAATCCTATTGGAAGTTTGAGCTGGGTCTTCCATCTCTTGTTGCTGGACAAACGACAGCAAATAGCCCATTTTCTCTCAGTGAAGCGGATTTGATTAGAAGCAGCAGCTGGAGAAAAATATGCACATTTAGGGAACCCACTCAAGGAGTGGCTGTGCTGAATGAGGACTGAAAGGTCACCTTTGAAGATTGTGATATTTACCAAAAAAAAAAAAGCATATTTTGCTCTTTGTCCCTGGTTCCTGGCACAGGGCTCTGAAAACCCTTGCAATTTCCTGATAGGAGCATCTTTTGTTATTCATGATGAGCCCTAGAAAAAATGCTCCATGCTACTGTGATGGCTAAGGGTGAGGACCCCCCAGCCCCTCACACGCACCCCTCCCCCCATCTCAGGAGAGGGCTGGTCACTAGAGAGCAAGGCATTAGAGGGTGGGGATTCCCAGCCCCCATCCACCACCAGCAGCAGCCTCTGGAGTAGGGAGGGAGGCTGGCACTTGAGTTCTATACGGACTGATCATGAGACTCAGAGAACCTCAGTGTTAGTGAGTGTAGACTCCATGGGAGATTGCTAAATTCTGTGACTCATTCAAGCAAACTGCTGATACAGAGGAGGGAGATCACCAGAATCCCAGATTTATAGCTTGTGGGTGAGAAGTCCTGGTGGTCTGAGACTCAAACCTGGAATCTGCAGTGGGGGGCTGTGACGTAGACCCCTTGACTGTAGGACTTCAGTCTAACTCCAGGTAGATACTGTTGATATAGGAGAATGAAACTCCCACCCTACTAGATGTCTGGTATGAGTTCATGTTCTCTGAAATCAAACAATGAATTTAGGAACAACATAGGTTAAGGGCAGAATATATTTATTGAGAGAAAGAAAGCTTCTGTCCGAGAGACAGGAGGGGGCCTGAGTGGGTTGCCAAAGACTACCCTAGGGACTTTTATAGAGTAAAACCACAAAGTAAGGTGGGTCTAATATGGGGAAAATGGACACTCACAAGGTGGACATGAGGTGAGACAGAACTATAGTCAACCAATAAGATTAATTGCTCAGGTAAAATTGATTAAGTCAGGAACAAATGGGGAAGCAAGTCTTCTAGCAAGCAGGCATGCTTAAAGATCAGTGACTCTTCCTGTAGGGGGTTGGGATGCTGACTCTTGGCTTCCACAGGAAGGTAAAGAACTATTTAGAATATCAGTCCTTAGGATGTGAGTATATCTGCTTGATCTTTTGTCTTGAGGTCTGGCCCACAGTGGGAGGTATTTGTCCCCTCCAAGGTTGCAAGGTATCTGGTCTTCTGCACTAGCTCCTTTGAGGGCCCGGCCCTGTCTGACTGTCTAACTCAGCTGCCTCTAACAGTGTCACCGTGCAACTGAGTTGTTGGATGACCCACGGGTGGTGGAGAAAATGCCCCATGGCTTCAAAAACAGAGTTCATTGTAGTCTTCCCCCTCATCAATTTCTAACCCAAAGTAAAATTCCCCAAAAAAGACACAAAATGATTAACTAGAAATTTACCCACTGTTCATGATATCAGACATTTAATCCAAGTGTGTTCCAAGAAGCATGCCCACCCCTGGTTTCCTTTCTCCTGAGGTCACCCATGGGTCTGTTCCCAGAACTCCAGAAATGCCCGATTTCTCTGGCCTGAGGGCTCAGACTGGCCAGGTCCTCATTTCTAACTGCCACTTGCCAGTAGTGTGACTTGGGCAGCTCAGCCTCCCTCCTTTGTAATCCCTCCTCTGTACACAGCAGGACACACATTCCTCAAAGCAGTATTGTTGAGAGATGTGTTCTTCTATTCTCTGTTGCTATAACGAAGTCCCAGGCCCTCAGAAATCCTAAAGAGGATCACTCAGCTCATGCCACTGGCAGCTGGAAGGTCCAAACAGCATGGTACAGCATCCTGGTGAGGTGTCCTGGCTGCAGCAGGACATGGTTAAGGCCCTTTGTTCTCTCCCCAAATGCCTGCCACCCACCTCACTCCAGGCTCATGCACTCATGCCCAGCCCATTTTTGAAGTAGATAAATAAACCCACTGGGCACAGTGGCATGTATCTGCAATTCCAGCACTATGAGAAGCTGAGGCAGGAACATAATAAGTTCAAGCCCAAGGCAATTTGACAATTTAAAAAGATCTCATCTCTTAAAAAAAAATTAAAAAAAAGATTGGGGATGTAACTCAGTGCAAAGGCCTTGCGTTTACTCTCTAGTAACACACATGCACACACCCATGAAGATGGGTCCTTCAGAGAGAGCTTGAAAGAAAGGGACAATAATTTGTGACTTCTCCTGTGGTCAGCAGACTAGCTCCATCCCAGCAGGGGATGCTTGGTTGAGCCTTTGATGAAAGAAGTAGAGAAAGCCTCGGTGACCCAGTAACAGGAAGAAAAGGTGAGCAGGGCATGGGCAAGTGCAGAATCACTGAAGGAAAGAAATAGATTGAGCAAAATGAGTTAACAATGCGTGTAAAGGCATGCCAGTCAGAAAGCATTTGTTGAGTGCCTGCTGGGTGCACACAGGGCCTTGAATCAGCCTGGGACCCTGTACTTGGGAGGGGAGGAAGGCAATGGAAGGTTCACTTCAGAGCCCCAGACCTGAGTCTGTGGCCCCCTGCAGCATCTGGCCTCTGATCTAATGAGGTTCACTGATGGCAAGGGCCTTAATCACCACTGGAATTCAAGGGGAAGCAAACACGTGGGCAGGGCCACTGGAATTCAAGGGGAAACAGACAGGCAGGGCCACTCAAGCCAGATCGGGGAGGCTGACTTTGGAACCCCTCCAGTGTCTAAGAGGAGGCCAGCTGTTGGATTCTTTAGGGAGCAAAAGACCTCAGCTAAGGGTGAATTTTCTCACCTGAAAGGATGGGAGGTGGGGACAGTACCAATTTCCCATCTTTTTTCCAGGTCCTAAGGCAGAGTCCTTCTGGGTATCTGGTCTACCCCAATGCAAGTCACACAAGACATGCAAGGTGAATTGGGGCTCTTTCCTCAGCTTAATCACAAGCCCTGTTAGAGCAGAAAATGAGTTCTGCATTGTGATGCTCTGTTTCCCTCTCCTGATTAGTTATTCAGGAGCTATGGATGGTGACACTTGCCTCGGAGTTTCGGTGACTTTCAATATCCTGAAGTGCGGAAGTCAGGGAAGGAGTCCTCTGCCCAGAATGACAATGCATATTGGAATGAAAAAGAAACAAAAAGCAAATTTGTCACCTTGAAAATAGGAAGGTATCATTGATAAGAAGCACTTCGCAGATGACTACCCCAGAAAAGAAATGTCGAGACGATTGTTTCGAAGACAACATTGCTGCCGACAGTTATTCTCCAAAAGATACCACCTGCCTGACTGTGAAGGAGTGAATGCACAGAAAAAGGATGAAGAGATTCTGCATCTCATCTGGGACATTCCTGCCCTTACTTGAGGAACAAGATGTGTTCTTGAAAAGTTCACTGCAAATTGGAATTTTTATAGCCCACACCACTTTTTCTCATTACTCTCCTTACAAAAATTGGCCCTCAGAATATTTTCAGACTCTCAGATATAATAAAACTACAGCTAGGGCCACAGCAAACCTTTAAACATTATCAATTTTATAGCTGGAACTGACCATTTTCTTATATTAAAAAGTAACATTCTGAAAAACATGACATAAACCAGTGAGGGTTGTTTCTCTGTGCGATAGAATAGTTTCAGTGTGAGCAACCGTGGACTGAATCATTTCTTTTTGGGCCACCAGGTAAGACATTTTTACATGGCACTAGTGCAATTTGTACCACAAGTCTGTGAGCTAGATATTACTTCCTTATTATTTTTTTAATCTAATAATCAAGTTTAGAGAAATTAGCAATTTACCCATGCCCGTGAACTGGAAGTAGCAAAGCTAGAATCCAAGTCCAGATCCAAGTGGCTCTAGGTTTGGTGACTCCCCCCAGCTTACAACTCTAGTCTAACATAAGCAAGCAAACCAACAATAGCCCTAATCTCAGCCACCTCAGTCACTGGTGGCTGGTAAATAAAACAAAGCCAGGCTGGTTTCTAATAGTTCCTTTCCCAAAGGTGTCCAAAGAAGGTGAGAAACCATTCACCATCTTGGTGTTCAGACCTTGGGTCTACCCTGTGTAAAGAAATGAATTATGTTTCATGAGAATTGGGTCCAAGCTGAATGGGGTATAAAATAAGAGAAAGGCCCAATCATTCAAAGCCAACCCGGGAAGAGCCAAGCTAGGAGCACTTCTCTGAAGTCCACACTAGCAGTGAAGAAGCTCAGAGCTGAAACTCCTGGAGACCTATAGAGTCTATGAAACCGAGCTAAAGGATCTAGGTTCTAGCTTTGAAACTGGGATGTCCAAAGTGCTCCTGTTGAGCAGATTGCCACTCTTCAAGATGGCGCCCAATGGGCTCCACTCCTGGTATCTACATTGCTGCACAGTCCCTCCCTACGCAGTGCTGGGATTAATCATGTAGGGATATTAGTCAGTCCTGATGTTAGGTTATAAAAAGGCTACAGCTTCCACCCTGGGTACTCACTCTCATTCTCTTCTCTCTTTCATGTCATTGTCTCTGGGAGAAGGTAGCATCCTCCATGTGGGGAAGACGCTTAGGGAGTCCATGGAGAAGACCACATGCAAAGCATGAAAGTCTTCTACACACAGCCAAGAAAACTCACCAGGTCAATGAGCTTGGAGGTGGATTTTCCCACCATAGACAACTGCAGTGCCATCTGACACTTTCACTGCAATTCCAGGAAAGATTTTCCCACCATGGACAACTGCAGTGCCATCTGACACTTTCACTACAGTTCCAGAGAGATCTCAAGTCAGAACTACTCAGCTAAGATGCACCAGGATTCCTTACCCACAGAACATATGAGAAAAACAAATGATCACAATTTGAAGCACCTAAAAATGGGACTCATTTGTTATGAAGTGGTAGCTAACTAATACAATTGTTTTCTTTCCTGTTATTGGCATTGACTCATATCTAACCAGGCTGCACTTATCCTACATCATCTTTCTCTTCCTTCTTCCAGCTCATTTCACCTCTCAGTTCTTTTATTGATTGATTGATTGATTAATCATATATTGAATGTGCAGTCCTGTGAATCCTAGGCAAGTGCTTTAGTTTAGCACTGAACTATATCTCTGGCCTCACCTTCCCTTTTTAAAACATTGAGATAGTGCCTCACTGATTCACCCGGCCCAGCCTTAAACTTGTGATGCACTAGCATCTAAGAAGATGCTAGTGCCAAGCTCCTGGACTTTCCAGTTTCCAGAACTGTAAGCCAAATAAACTTTATAAATTATCCATCTCAGCTATTCTATTATGGCCACAGAAAATGGACTGAGACCAAAAATCATGTGACTTACTACTCATACTTCTCCATGAGTGTCCAGCCAGCACCATGCCAGAAAAAAGTGCCCAAAGCAAGATATTCTGCTGGATGGAGCAAATGGGGGAAGTCCCTCCAGTGAGAGGTAGTGTAAGGCGATTCATCTTCTCAAAGCCTGCTGGGCCCAGCCCAAAACTTTAGGTCCTCATCTTTCTTCTTGTCTCAGCAAAGGGCCTGCAGGGCATGATGGGCTGCTGGTCAGGGCTTGAGCAGTGGAGGTGGAGAGACAGGTCCAGTCCCAATAGTCCACACATTAGCTGGGGCCACTCATGTGTTTCATGTTACTATAATGAAATACCTGGGACTGGTACTCATAAAGAAAAGAAATGTATTTAGTTCACAGTTCTGGGGCTTCAAGGGCAGGGCACTGCATCCGTTTGGCTCTAATGAAGATTTCATGGCAATGACATCACCTTGGCAGGGATGTTCTGGAGAGGGAGAGATCAAATCACTAGAGAGGAAACCAGAGACAAAGACATAGCCAGTTTCACTCTTTTCTGACTATACTCTTACAAGAACCAATCAAGGGTCCCTCAAGAGCCCTCCAGAGTCCATCTCTAGTGACCTAAGGACCTACTAAGCAACCTCTCAGTGGTTCCGTCCCAGTGCCACCATGCTTGGAACCGAGCTTCCAGCACACACACTTTAGCTCACATCACACTCAAACTACAGCGCTGGGCAAGTCAGCTGCCTCTAGGGCTCAGCTGCACCGCGTCTGCTGTCCAGTGGGGAAAATACTGAGATACCATGGGTGGGTGGGGGCACATGGAGCTTGCACACATATCGGACTCAGTTTCTTGTCTGAGCTTGAGGAGCTCTTGAATTAACTGGATCAGAGGCTCCCTATGTCCATAAGGGGGAGTCCCATGCCCTAGATCTGAAGTAAATTGACAACCAGCAGCCCCAACTACTACAAAGTCACATTTTAACCTGAATACTTCAGTACAAGTGAATGCTTTGTCTCCAAAGCCTTGGCCTTTGATTGAGTTATTTTTTCCACTGCTGGAGAAATTCCAGAAGAAACCTCATCTGTTACTGAAACACAGCCTTGGGGCAGCAACAGCAGCAGCAGCAGCTAGGCAGATCCAGGTGCCCTGCAAGGCCTGGCCTGGGAAAGTCCACCCCAAGCTGGACTCTTAGTAACAGCCCTGACCTAGCAGCTCAAAAGGGCCTTGCCAGGTGGGGGCCTCCCCAATCCCTAGACCACAGCTCAGTGGCTACCAGTGGCAGTGACGGCACCAGTCATTTTCTTTTTCAACTCTGGGACTCGGGTTGCATCAAGCACTGACATCAGGAAGGCGCTCCCTCCCTCTGGTTCTGGTCTAGAATTTCACAGCTCTCCACACCAAGGAGGTCTGTACCGCATCCTGGGAACCAAGCTAGCCTGGATGGAGGAGCTGCCCTGCCTGGGCCTCCTCACTGGTGTTGAATAAATATATAAAGAAAAGAGAGAAACCCAGCGCTCCTTGGCCACTGAGGAGGCTGAGGCAGGAAGATCACTTGAACCTAGGAGTTTGAGACCAACATGAGCAACATACTGAGCTCTGTCTCAAAAACAAAGGGAAAAAAAACCTGGCATGGTGGCACACACTTGTAAATCCAGCACTGGGGAGGCTGAGACAGAAGGATTGGTGTGAGTTCGAGACTAGCCTGAGCTACCAAATGAGCTCAAAGCCAGCCTGAACTGCATGAGGAGACCCTGTCTCAAAGAGACAAATAAAATAAATAAAAAGTGCCCAACTCAACTGTCCACTAGAGGAAAGGGAAGCTCCAAAAATCAAACCCCATCCGCCAAACCAGATAGTTCAGAAATCGCTCTGATCACCCAGTGTGGTTTGGACAGCAAAGATTTGTGACCCGGATGCTAACCGCGGAGAGGGGACGTAAAGAGAATTGGGATGTGTTCTGTCCGTGTACCAAGTCCCGTGATGAATGTAATCGCTATGTGCTGCAAACATGTACTGATACAAATTTAATTTTTTTTTTTAAAAGAACGCATGCATAGCCAGAGGCCAAGGAGGCAGAGTTTGGGAGCCAGGAAAGAGGGAGGACAGGGACCCGCAAGGCCTGCACCTGAGAGAGGGAGCTGATCTGATTAGTATTTGCGAAGCTCCCTGGGTGGAGGCCGGCGGGCGGGGGTCTGAGGAGGGGCAGGGAGCCAGCGAGCAGCCCCAGGTGACCGGGGTGGTAGATGGGCATGGACCGCCCACAGCGCCTGGCCGTCACTGCGAGGTCCGCCCCTTCCTGCCGGCTGCCCTCTGACTCGCGGAGCACTGAGCCTCTTCGCCCTGCACACCTGGCCCACCCGTCAGCCCCGTCTGGGAACCACAGCCCCTGCCTCAGCCCCCGGGCACAGGGCACCGCCTCCCAGCTCCCGGGAGACCTCTGAGCTCCAGGGGCACGAGGTACTACTACACACGCGATAATTAGCGCCGGGCGAATGAATGCATTTGAATGCATTTATTAATTCCTGTTAGAAGGAACAGCCTGGCTCCAGCCAGGCAAATCTGAGCCCAGTCCTTGACCTGACAAAGGAGATTTCTATTTCCAAACACTCAGCGCCTTTCCCTCTCATTAAATGTTAAAAAAAAAAAAAAAAGTCACAAGAAGAAAGAGAAGAAGCTGACATCTGAGGCTGCGGCTCCTAAATTGCAGGCTCTGGGTATTGTTTACTCTATATTTGTCCTGTCTCCCGGCGTCATTTTGGGGACAAGGAGGAAAACGCCAAATCCAATCCTCCCGGGCTTCAGTGCCCCAGGCGGAGTGGTCCCCTGTTGCCCTCTTGTGGTTATGATGGGGATTGCACCAGTCCCCAGAGCAACGGCTTCCCCTGGCATTGAGGTTGAATGAGGCAGAAGGGGGTCTTCAGTGCCGATGACCCCGAAAAATGTTTACCCTGGGTCCTCTCATAATTCTAGGCCTGCTGAACTGCACAATAGCCGGGTGACAGCTCCCCAGACAGGCGGCTTGCAGCGCTTTCCTAGAGAGACTCAGCCTTTACAGTGCATGTTATGGCCCCTTGGCAGGGCTGTTTTGTTTACCTGCTGCGTGGACGAGGCCTCAGAAAAACCCAGAGCCAACATGTAATTTGCAGCTAAGTACAGATGGATGCCCCGAGATTTAAAATTAGCCAAGTCAACTTAATACTGGGCCATTACACTTACTTCCAAGCGCCGGAATGTCTAAAGTCTGAAATTCACTGGGGAACGACTCGATAA
The DNA here is from genome assembly GCA_004027455.1 of Hydrochoerus hydrochaeris. Lineage (NCBI taxonomy): Eukaryota > Metazoa > Chordata > Mammalia > Rodentia > Hydrochaeridae > Hydrochoerus > Hydrochoerus hydrochaeris. The sequence continues at coordinate 57,837 of PVLA01005268.1, read as the reverse complement.
AATAATCAGACTGTCTTTCCTGGTGATATAAAGGAGCCAGTTGTCCGAAAGGCCATCCCACCAAGTCAGTGAGTCAAGCCGGTTGTCTGTGCATCCGCCTCGCCCCACACTAGGGATTAGTCTATGTTTGCACAAATTAAAGTGAGATGCAGGGCAACTTGCAGAAGGCAAATACATATTTGCAACTTTATAAATACATCCCGCTTAGCTTTGAAAACCAAAGCCCTCCTCTCTCCCCACCCAAGGTAGGACAAATGAGGAGATGATGAAGAGGGGCCCCCTGGGCTGGCACTTCCCATGACTTCATGGTACAGGTGGCATCGATTTGCATGAATGGCTGACACTTGGGGAGCACCCACTGCACTCTGCACATGTGATTTCATTTCATCCCTACAATGACTTTACAAGTTAGTCCTGATTATCTCCATTTTTTAAAGGGAGAAGTTGAGAGAGGCTGCATGATGTGCCCACAATCACGCTGGACCTAGGAATTATCAGGTCTTGGATTCAAATTCAAGTTTGCCTGACAGGGAGGTGAAACACACTGCTGTTTTCTCCCAGAGCAGAGTGCAGTCCACCAGCTGTTACACCTATGTCTTAGTTATGTCCCTTGTCACTGGGATATGACACCCAAAGTCCATAACTTAAAGGAGAGGTTAATTTTGCCACATTTTAGAAGTTTCAGTTCTTGCATGGCTGGCTGGTTCCAAGACAGAGGGGCAGGGTGGAGGAGAGCTGCTCATGACATGCCGCACAGGAAGCAGAGAGGACCCCTCCAGGCCGTGCCCACAGTGACCACCTTTACCACTGACCAGCGCCTGACTCCAGAACTGCACAGCTATTCTACTCCATGATACAATTGCTTTCCAAAAGCCCCACCTACGAGCCAGCACATGAGGTTTTGGGGAACATTCTAGATCTAAACCATAACAGCTTCTGGCCCTGTCATTTGTCGGACTTGAAGAGATCCAATCAGTATCACCTTTCAGTACCCTTGGGAAGGTGGTAAGCCCAGTTGAGAAATGCATTCTATCATTGTTTGTGGCTGTGAAACAAATCAGTCTCGAATTAGGCAGCTTCCAACAACAATAAATACTATCTCACAGTTTCTGAGGGTCAGGAATCTGAGGCAGATTCCCTCCAGGGCCCTTAGAAGATTGCTGATAAGATGTCAGCCAGGGCTGCAGGCGGCTTACAGCCAGGTAGAATGGGAGGGCTGGCTCCCAGCTTCCCTCCCTATTGCCCTGCGGGCTTCCGTAGGCTGCTCACCAGGTGGATGCTGACTTCCCCAAGAAGAGAAGACATGGAAGGAAGGAAAAAGGAGGAATATCCCCTCAGAATGACATTATTAGGCCATCCGATACCATGTGGCATATCACAAAGGCACAAATGCCAGGAGACCAGATTCTTGGGTACTATTTTGCAGGATTGCTACCCTGTAGACAGCTAGAAAGGGAGCAAAGCAGAGGCTTTAAAACCAAAAAAACGACATCAGAGGGTATGGCACAAAATGTGTGGCCACAAAGGACTTTGTAGTACTTCATGTCTGAAGCAGTCACCCTTAGCCACCCGGTCGGTCACAGGTGGAGCTGGGGAACCACAGCAAGCCAGGTAGGCCTCAAGCATGGAAGTGTAGAGACATCTCATGGAGGCAGAACAAGCGGCCAAGAGAAAAGGTTGAGCCAGGAAGGCTTGACAATGTTCCCCCACTGCCTGTCCCAGGTCACCCCTCACCTTCCACACCTGAGCCTCCTATGAGCACGCACCAGGGAACAGACGTCCCATGGGACCATCCATCCTTGGTCCCATCTAACCTATTCCAGCACTTCCTGCTACCTCTGAGCACGAGCCATTTGTCACTGATGTTGGTGTCCCCAGAACCTAATGTGGTACATGCCGTGCACAGTCATCTCTGTCATCACCGTCCTCTTCCTCCTCCTCCACCACTGGTGCCTTGGGTGTGCTAAGCAATGTGCCCGCTCCTCCACCGGTGAGATTCCGCCAGATCTCTGCAGCCCTGCAGGCCAGGCACTTGGCCATCTTCAGGTAATGACATGGCAAGTCAGAAGGTGACAAGTCCAGGGTCAGCCACTCAGCAGATGGCAGAGGGGGGCTTCAAAGGCAGTCAGTCGACCCTCAGCCTTGCTTTGAAGTCCGATTGCTAGAGAGGCTGTTTAGTAAATATCTGTCAAAGTAGATGGATTTATTTTTAGATCAAATTTTAATGGTACATTTTTAGATACACATGATGATCAGATTCATCATGGAGAATTTGTACCTGTATATGATATAATTTGGCTTATTTTCCCCATTCCCTTCCCCTCCTGCAAGCCCTCCTCCTCTCCCCATTTACAAAGACTTTGTTTCCATGTTTTCTTTCTTTTTCTCTTTTTCCTTCTTTCTTACTTTTCCCTTCTTTCCTTTCTCCCTCCTCCCTCTCTTGTTCCCCTCTCCATTTGAACACTTTCTTCCTATTTCACAATACCTATGATGCATTTTGGTGCATATTTACATTAAGTAGATGAATTTAAAAATAACTATTGACTTTTAAAAAGAGAGGGAGCCTGATTAAGTTGGAAATATTGGACCATAGCAAATTCTAGAGAGACCCTAACACACAGTGCTTTTTCCAGGTCTTAGGAATAAACTTAAAGTTGAAAAAAGAAAAAGCATCTTGCAAATAAACAGTTTCCAAAAGGCAGCAGAAGTGTTTGGAAAGTCACTTCCTTTTGGCTTAGATCTCTTGTCCCACCCTCCAGCTCCACCCACACAGCCTCTGGGATCACACAGGAATGTGAGACCTCGGCCAGGAGGAGCTGGCAGGCACCTTCTTCCCTCAGTGCCCAGGTGGTCAGCACTGAGCACCTGTTGGCTCTGAGCACCGGACATGGGCGTGGGTCTCTACTCTGCTTCCAAGAGGCAGCATTCCCGAGTGCGTGTGAGACAAATAGGTGAGGACCGAGAGACAAAGCCACTCAGGGTCTGCATGCCACAATCCAGATGCTTTAAGAAGGAAAGGACCCTGAGGAGAAATGTCACAGCCTGTTTGCTGCTGTGCTCAGTTCCCTACCATCCCAGTGCTCCTAAGTTACACTGACTCGTCTGATGTCCCAACCCAGGCGGAGCTGGCTCACCAGCACCGGAACACTAAGTATGTGTAAGGCACAGGCAAAGTCTGTGAGGATCAAGGTCTGGAGGGAGACTAGGGGAATTCAGTCACACAAGGACCAGGTCTTAGGGAGAGAAGAGATACTTGCCCTGTGGGGAGTTAGGTATGGAGTTTCATTTGATCTTAAGGAGCTCATTTCAATCTTGGGATGAGTTGGGTGCAGGACATACAATAAAGGGGTGACCAGTAGGAGAGGCCCATGGCTTTCTTTGGATGCCCTGAGGAAGGAAGGGAGAAGAGAGGACTGGGGTTGGGCTGGGGAGAGGACATGGCATCGGGGGAATTGGGGGTGATGTCCACCAGTATGTCCCACCCCTCATTCACATGTGATTCGGCAATACTGGATAACATCCTGGGCTGTGTTTTTTGTATGATTCTTTAAATCAAATCATTTTTCTTTTTTTTTTGAATCATTTTTCTTATAGAAATTAATTTAGCCTTAAAAGCTAAATTAATACCACTTCATACCATGGTGGTGAAAAGTAGATGGAAAAACAGTATTGCCTGCCGTGGCACAACAAAACCTTATGATAAAGACAATCAAAAAATAATTATATTAAATTCTGGGGGCTGCAGTACCAGGGGTTGAGCTTGCCTGGCAGGCAGGAGACCCTGGGTTCCATCCCCAGTGACATAGGTGATAGATAGATAAATAGATGATAAATAATAGATAGATCATAGATGATACATAGATAGATAGACTTAGAACTCCTACCGGCGAAGTCTGACTCTTAACAAGAATTAAAAAGCTGTTATAGATACAGGGACAGGTCGTGGGTGTGGCTCAATGATGCAGCCTTTGCCTACACTCCCTGCTGCTGCAAAACTAAATTTTAAAAAACATTTTTAAAAATACACAAGAACACTTACTGCGGACATTCTCCTTGAAATAATGTAAAAAAAAAAATTTTAAATACCCTGAATTCCCCTTCCAGGAGCGTGACGGGTCTGTTTGTTGGAAGGACCCTCTCGCTATTACACAACTAGGTCTTTGGAAAATTACGCTAAGCACTTTCCTACGCATTGCTCGGCCCCTCGGAAAATAAGCAGAGTCTCCAAGGTCAGCGCGGGACGGGAGGAGAATACGGTGTGGAGAGACACAGTGAGCAAAGGTGTCAGCGGGGCTGGTGGGACAAGAGGCCCCTCTGGGCTCTGAGGACGCTGAACTCCGAGCTCTCTGTGCTGCCGTAGAAGAGAATCAGACGCTCGGCAGGAAGCCTGGGCCCTGGCCGAGCTCAGGCGTGCACTGCATGGTGACAGTCTGGACTCTGGAGAAAACACGAATCCCAGAAGAAACCTCACCCATGCAGGCTCCCAACAGACTAAGGTGCGCCCGACATCAGCTCACAGTCAAAAAAATCCCAAATGCTTCCGAATGGGGACGGCAGCATGAACAAAGCAGAGATTCAGCGTCCTGTGAATTTCTGATACCGGATCTCAAAACACAAAATGTAAAGTGTGAAATGTCTCTGGGGAAAAAAAAAAATATGTGCAACTTTAACAGTGAGCCAGGAACATGGAGATCACAAAAACTGACCAAAGTGACCAAAAAAAAAAAAAAAATAGAAGTTTTAGAAATGAAAAAAAAAAAAATTCTCATCGTTGACTCAAAGGCTGAGTTGTTAAGCAGCAGACAGGACAGAGAGTGGAGGCCCTGAGATGTCTGAACAAAGTTTCAGAATGCAAAAGGGGGACAAAAAGTGGAAAACAGGAAAAGTAAGAAATTAGAAATGAGAGAGTATTAGATACACCAAATTAAATTGGTCAATATATTCAAAGCATGAGGATTAGTGGCTAAGGGTTAGCATCAACCAAATGCTAGTTCCTTAGAAAAAACAAATATTGGGTTTTTTGTTTGTTTGTTTTCTTCTTGTTCCTGGAATCAAACTCTCAACCTCACACTTGTCAGGCTGGTGCTGTGCCACTGAGCGGTATACTCAGCTGAGTGCTGGCTTTTCTGAGAAGAGCTGTGATTAGCTCAGTGTACTTACCTCGTGTGCATGAGGCCCTGTGTTCGATCTTCAGCAATGCAAAAATAAAAGAAAGAAGTATTTTAACCCTCTGTCTAGATCAATCAAAAAAAAAAAGGCTGACAAATAAACAAGATCTGGTATAAGGAAAGAAGCACAGAGTTGGCTGCGATTAAAAAGATACAGGCATATGACCTAAACATGCCAAGAACTTGGGAAAAAATAGATGAAATATACACATAAATAGAAATTTCGGCTCACTAAAACTGATTGAGAGAGCAATAGGTGATTCAACAATCACGTGGCCGTTCAGGAAATTAAAGACAATCACTTAGACATTGGAACTGGGAGTGTAGCTCAGGGGTCCCGCACATGTTTCACATGCGTAAGACCCTGGGTTTTTTCTCCCCAGCATCAAATAACTAAATAATATGGTGGAAAACACTTGGCAACAGAAGTCAAAATTGAAAGCACCCAAGTCAGAGATGGGCCTGGAATGATGTTTTATTTATTTTCTCAGAAGCGCCTACCTAGCCTGAGACCCCAGAGCACTGAAGGGACCTAGCACTCTAGGCCTGGGTCCACTGGGTCTCCCGGCTCTGTCAGCAGCCAAGCCACCCTGAGCAGGCCCAATTCATCTGATTACTGATACAAAGCAGGTGATTAGCACTTGGCTGGTTTTGTTTTGTTTTGTTTTTATCAATTCCTTCTCTTTCTAAGAAACTCTCTTCAAATATACCTCGATGCAGAAGAGGGCGCCATGTCTTGTGAGAATACTGGCTAGAGGTCCTGGGTGGTTTTTTTGTTTGTTTGTTTTTGGTTTTTTAATACTTATTAGTGGGCTGGGGTGGCAGCCCAGTGGTAGAGCACTTGCCTAGCATGCACAAGGTCCTGGGTTCAATCCTCCAGGCTATAAAAAAGATACATATTTATGATGTGCAACCTGAAGTTTTAAAAATATGCACACACTGTGGAATAGCTAAGTGAAGTCAAGCTATCCACTGCCTCTCATCCTGCTCTACGTGTGCAGTGAGAACAGTCAAAATCTCTCTCAGCTGTGTGCAGGAGGTTGCTACTAACTGTAGTCACCATGGTACACACATTCCGAACGCAGATTTGTGTCCTTGGACCCACATCTCCCCAGTCCATCTTCTCCAATCCTGCCACTCTACTTTCGGCTTCTCAAGCTTGACCAGTTTTTAGATTCCACATATAAACGAGGTCATGTGATGTTTGTCTGTCTGTCCCTGGATCATTTTGCGTAACACAAGGCACTCTAGGTGCACCTGTGCTGTTGAAAATAACGGCCTCTTCCTTTATTAAGGCCAAATAGTATTCCACTGTGTGTACGCACCATGTACTCTTTACTCCTTCATATGGTGGTAAGTGCTCAGGTTGATTCTATACCTTGGGTTTCGTATATAATGCTGAAATAAATATGGGAAAGCAAATATTGCTCTGACATAATAATGTCTATTCCTTTGGAGATATACCCAGAAGAGAGGTCACCAGACAATACAGTAGTTCTATTTTCAAAACATTTTGGAGCCGCTATACAGTTTTCCATAATGATTGTGCTAATTATCAGACCTCCGACTTCCCCACATTTTCACCACCATGTTACCTTGCTCCACTCCTGGCAGGACTGATATGTCTTTGCTTTAGGCTTCTGGCCTGCCTTGGTTGCTAGCCTCTCTGCCTGGCTGAGCAGACCGGCGAGGTCACTGGTCCTTCCTGCTCCCGAGCCATGCACTAGGCTGCTGCTGCATCTCAGCTCTGCTGCTTGCTTGGACCATGAGGTCCCTGCTGTCTGAGGTCTCCCTGCCCCAAGCCAAGCTTCCATCAGAACCACTGGCCCACTTAGCGTCTATTTCTCCCAGAGTGACACGAGGGGCCCGCTGTGTTATTCCATACCACCTCTCTGGACCCTTTCCCCTACCTTGCTTCCTGCTGGCCGTGTGGGATTTTCCAGAAGCAGAACACCAGCCTGTCTGTCCTGGGAACGTGCGTGCCCTCAGTCTCTCTGGAGTGTCTGTCTTTGTCTGATCGCCCTTGACAACATCACTTCTCCCCTTCTCCTCCCTTCGGATCATTTTGGAAACATTCATTGCCTCCCTCCTAAGAGCAACTATATCCATATGTCCCACCCCGATTCTCTTTAATCACAGCCAAGAGAAAAACTCTGCCACCCAAGATGGTCGGGCTTGGCTGTCGTTGTTGTGAAAAGGCTGCTTAACTTTGTTAGGCGTTTGCCATTCGGTTTGATTTTTCAAGATATTTCATTGCTAAGCATTACAGGTACCTATTTTGAAGGAGAAAAGCTGCACATCCCCTCATTTTTCTGTGAAACCCCAAATCCCCAGTCCCATTTCCCCAGAGCAGACAATGCTTACCTGAGTGGTCCTCGGGGTGGATGATGGTGGGGGACCTCTGATAAATTTTAAATCCGTATTTCATTGTCACAGGGGAGTAGATGGCTGTGTGCTGTGGTGTCCGATGGGTTGAAGCCAGGGTTGTTCCTAAATATCCTACAATGCACAGGACGGGCCCCATGAAAGACAATTACTCAGTCCCAAGTATCCATTGTGCCAAAGTAGGGAAACCCTGCTGTGGCTGATAGGGACAAAGACCACAGGTAAATCAGGGCACTACTGTCCCAAATGGTCCAGCCATATGCCTATTGTGCCAGCAAGCTTGTCTCTAGCCATCTTCTTGATCTCCTCCCATATCATGCATTGCTCCAGCTGTCTTTCCCACTCAGGGCCTTTGCACCTGCTGCTTCCTCTGCCCAGAGTGCCTTCCCTTTCCTCTGCACCCACCACTGAGCCTCAGCTGACAGCACCTGTGCCCTTGCCTCTTCCAGAGGATGCCCGCCCCAGTGAGCCAACTCCAGCCACTCTGCACTCCAGGGGTCCTCAGATTGTTCTGCTGTTTGTATATGCTTAAAATACTTTCTAAAGTTTGTGTGCCCTCTTTTCATGCTTTCAAGTTTATATTTTAAAATCCCTCATCATGTGTTTAGCTAGTTGCAAAAATATAATTTCTACTACAGTGCAAATACTGACTTTTAAAGTAAATCATTCCATCACACTTTTAAATATGTCCAAGAGAGCTCACTGCCCTGGTAAGTGGCTATGGCCTGGCAAGCCGCAGCCACCCCAGGGCGAGAACCATCAGCGTCTCCTGAGATCCATGCCATGTTGGAACTTAGGGCGCTGGGAAACCAAGCAGCCAGCTCACCACCCTGTTAAGCGGCTGTGGCCTGGCAAGCCACAGCTGCCTCAGGGTGAGAACCATCAGCGTCTCCTGAGATCTGCACCATGTTGGAACTTAGGGTGCTGGGAAACAAAGCAACCAGCTTGCCTCCCTGGTAAGCGGCTGTGAGCTTACTGGTGTGCACGTGCATGTACACAGGTTGAGATTCAAACATCCATATGCCCCCCCCATTAGCAAGTAGGAGCCAGAGATCTGAGCATCTCTTGTGAGGCTGACAGGCTGACTATATGTAATATAGCAACTAAGGGGGATTTCCTTGTACCACCTCAATGAAGGCAAATATTTTTATCACTGTTTTGCTTTGTTCTGATTAATGGTATTGCTCTATTCAATATTCTGTTTTGATAAGTTCTATAATGTTCTGTATTTCCTTTGATTTTGCTATACCTGATTGAAAGAACAACTATTGTGAAGATAATGAGATATACTATGGTAACTATTACTGTTATCTTGGTAAGCTGCTGTGAAGTTCTGTACCAATTTCTGTACCATTTTCACTGTCTCAATTGGCTTTGTTTTGTCTTGCTCTGTGGTATTTTACTACTGTAAAAATTTAAAAAATAAACAAATAAATATGTCCAAGAGAATGGGAAAAATCACAGAAATCTGATGCCTTTCTTCATCTATTTAAAAGAGTATATACTTTTATGCTGAGAAATCTTAGGTTGACAATGCTGTCTCAAAACTCTGTATAAAATTGCAATGATCAGCTTTGAATTATTTAAGGCAAAATTTCAGGATTGATTTATAAATAAGAAGAACTATGTTCACATAAAGACTATCAGAGGCCAGGGATGTAGTTCAGTAGTAGAGTGCCTACCTAGCATGCACAGCCTAGGGTTCAATCCTCGACACTAAAAAAAAATTTTTTTTACAAATGTGTGTGTGTGTGTGTGAGCGCGTGCATGTGTGTATATATGGAAGAAATTTTATCTTCTTTGAACAGAATTTATCAAAGGTAAGTATATATCAAAAGTTACATGGTAATAAATTGGTAAATGACAATTTAATGATGAGCACTGGATTAGGTGTTTTTTCTACTTGGAGAAAAGAAAAGGGTTAGAAACTGGGCCCAGTGGTGTGTGCCTATAACCTTAGCCAGCACTGAGAGAGGCTAAGGCAAGTTCAAGCCCAGTTTGGGTAACTTAGTGAGACCCTGTCTTAAAACAAAAAAAATTTTTAAGTACTAGGACTTTATCTCAGTGCTATAGCACCTTAAGTTCAATTCCTGATACTGCAAAAGAAAGAACAAAATACCACAAAAGGAAAATGAGAGAGAGAGAGAGAGACTGCAAACCATTTGGTTTGCTTAACCAATACATTGCTAAATCACTCAAGCCATTTTCAGCTCTAGAAAGAATCCCCAAGTAGCATTAGCAAGAATTATTAAGTGACAACTGATTACTTGCTGCTCTTTAATTTAGAACATTTTGTTTAATTGGATTTACTCAAAAAGGGGTTGGGAAAATAAAAACATTTCTCATTTTGAGAGGCCTCAGCAAATTCATTTAAGCACATTGATTTTCATCTTCTTTCCTGCTTTCCATTTATTTTCACAAAACCCTTAGCATAAAATCCAGTAAGCTTTACTCACCAAATTAAGGAAAAATCTCTCCCATGACATCTAATGGGCAAAGCTAGTCCTTGTCAAATCAGTAGACCAAATCAGACTTTCTTTGTCAAGAGTCTAACTTGTTTTGTGTTGAACAGAGCATGTTACAGTGCATTTCCTTGAGAATCCTGCCATGGATACACAAGCAAGGACTGCAGGTTGTATCCTGTTTGGAGCAAAGCCCTGCAGCCACCAGTGTGCCCTTTTGGCTTTGGCCACCAGAGATCTTCTTTGGCAACCAAGCATCCCAGGCCAGAGCTAGGTCCAGAGGAGGGCAAGTCATATGATTAACATTGTCTTTATGCCCCTCATCTGGCTTCAGAAGAGCTCAATCTGGGTTTAAAGATCCCATTTCAAAGCTAGATTTTATGTTAACAGATAACTACATGATGGGGAAAGGTTCAAGGAGCTGCACTGGTGATGCCTTTCCATTGGCAAAGTCCCCAGGTGGGCAGGGCATCACTGGACAAGAGACAGGAAGTGCACACAGGCTTGCAAATACATGTGTGTGTGTGTGTGTGTGCTGGCGCGTGTGTGTGTGTGTGTGTGTGTGTGTGTGTTGTATCTGTATCTTCTGGTTTTTTCTTGTCTCTTAAAGCCACCAGGATTAACCATGGGACTCTACCTGATGACCTTATCTCTCAGTAACATAGTAGGATTAAGTGTTCAACCTTTTTCTAGTTCACAATGAGAATTAAATTTCAATATGTGAACTTTTGGGGGACACACCCAAACTGTCTCTAAGCCATAACATAGACTACTATTCCAGATTGTCCCTTATGTGCACTTAGCAGGTTATAATAGGCACTTTTCTATCACTGAGACCAAATACCTGACACAGCTTAAACGGGAGGTCTTTGGTACAGTGTCCAGTGGGGTCAGTACATGGTTGGCTGGCTCCAAGGCATAAATGTCATGACAGAAAGGCCTGGTGGAGGAGAGCTGCTCAGCCTGTGACGGCTGGAAGCAGAGAGAGAAGGGAGGGGGAGGAATGAGAACAGACCCGAGTTACAACCCCTGTAAACCCACCTCCCACCTGGCCCCACATCCGAAGAGCATGTTCAGCCATGATCTCATCAATGAATGAATCCACTGATGACCAAGTGCCCCGTGATCCTTCCCAAAACCCCACTCTGAACACAGGCGTCTTTTGGGGGTCATTTTAGATCTAAATTATAACAGAGGCTTCCGCTGAATGAAGCACAGTGAAGTGTGTCCTTCTGCAGAAACATGGAAAACAGTGGGGAAAGAGGAAGCTGAGGTGCTGCAGGAGAGAACACCCATTAGCCGAGGACCTGAAAACGATGTCCTCCAACTGTCCTACTTGTGCGTCCCCTTGGAGGGCTAATGCTGCCTCTGCCGCAGTGCTACCCCACTTGCGACCCTCCCTCTCCATTCCACTGACTTCTCTTTCTTTTTTCTTTTCAGCATAAGCTCAACTTACCTTTTAATTTCTGCCTCTCTCATCTGTCTCCCCCTTGAATTGTAAGAGGTTCAAGAAAAGGAAGGAAGGAAGGTGCCTTGTTCCCTGGCAGTTCCCTAGAACCCAGGACGCTGACGGGCACACATTCTGTCTCTGATAGATCCTTGTCCAGTGACAGAGGAATCTGCAAGCTTGCTCCCTGTCCTTAATGCCAGTAAGAAGCATGTGACCAGGCTCCCTGCGGTTGCTAGGAAAACAATTCATTCACCCTAATAACATCTCCTAGAAACTCCCTCGTGCTTCTTGCTGGTTACCAGAAACTAATCAGGCTGCTCCAAGGCAAGGAGAGGCTCGGCCCCTCCACACAAAACTTTCTTGATCTGATCCAGAGGTAGCTGGGAGCAGGGGCCCTGGAAATTGCCCCTGCACACATAAAAGCTTGTTTTCTTCCAGATTTATTAACTTTTAAGCCTTTTCCTGTTTTCTTGTCATGGCCAAACCCACCCCCTTGGCAAACACTGAAGTCTGAATATTTGAAGTAGATTCCTGAGCAGTGGTTAAAACAGAGTTGGGACCTCAACAAATGAGACTAAAAAATGCTAGCAAGATGCCAGCTACTCCAAAGAAAATGCACCCATGGGTGGCAGGTGGGCATGTTGGGGTTCCAGGGGCCTATGGCCTCTTCTCTGCAGGAGCGAACAGTCTGTACTGGGGTGGCATTAGGACTGCAGAGGTGGTAGCTTGTTGTCATTGTGCCCAGCATGTGGACAGAAGCTGGCAGAATGCAGGGTGAAGCTTGTCTGGCTCCACCTTCAACACATGGGCACATCTGGGTGAGAGGGATCAGGGAAAGTCATCTCCAATGTCATTTTCAAAAGCCCAGTTTCTCCCAGGGAAACAGGAAGAGAATACCTGGGACTCATGTCATCCAGGCCCCCACCTTCCAGGGAGACAAGATAAATAAACCCCAGCCCAGGTCTGCACGACTTCCTAGTCTTCAGCCCTTAACCCCCTCATTCCGTTCGTGCTCCAGGTCCAGTACTGACGCCCCAGAGTCTAGGTCACATGAGCACCCCATGAAGGGACTCTCTGTGTGAAAACTGTCCACCCTCATGATGCTTGCCTTTTCACTGAAACTCAGCAGTTAGCTAAAATAATAATAAACCAGCTGGACTCTATGTCCCCTGACCTACTAAAGCAATCAGTGGCTCCTTTTGCCCCAACCATCAGAGACTCCAAATTCTAATCCATGGGTGGACCCAGTCAACTTTAATTTATTTTAAAAATTTATTTTACTCCTTTTGGTTGAGGGAAACAGTGGCTGTGAAAACAATCACCAGTGGCCTCAAGCCATTCCTTTTGCCTTATTTCCCCCTAGTAAAGAGGACTGAACCCAGGACCTTCCACTGAACTCCATCCCCAGCCCTTTTTAGTTTTTATTTTGAGGTAGGATCTTGATAAATTTCCCTGGGCAGAATTTGATTTTACAGTCCTCCTGCTTCAGCCTCACAGAGGACTGGGATGACAGATTTGCTGCCACATTATCCAGCAGCTCCTTTTGAATTTCTTGGGACAGTGTGGACAGGATGCAGGGTCCCTAAAGTGGGGCGTGTTACCTCCCCTGCCCAGCTGCTTGTCAGAGCAAAATGTTCTGTTCCCCTGGAGTGTGTGAAGTCCACACTGTCCACATGACCAAGCCCAGCAACAAGAGCCAAGGGTTTATCTAGGACAACAAGAAACACAGAAACCTGTCGGCCCACAGAGCTGAATGTTTTCCTTGCTGCTTCAAGCACAAGCCGGTGGAAAACTGGACATTATACTTGTGCTTTGTCCTACGGTGGACATAGAGCCTTGTCTTGGCCATCAGGGACACAACTTGTAGAAACAGACCTTTCCCTCCCACAGGCAGAAAGAATGGGCTGAGTCGCATTGTGTGTGTCAAAAAAGGACAGGCAGAGCATGACAGTTGATGACAAACCCAGAGGAAAACACCCCCGCCAAGCTCTTGTTGGCCAAAAACAAGTGGGTCAGTTTATCCTTAGCATCCTCAGGCTTCGTGTTTTGTTCTTTTCCTTCTTCTGGGCAGTATCCAAGTAAGCAGGACCTCAGTACGGTCCACACCTGCTCCTGGGAAAGGAGAGGAACCTATCCATCCATCCGCTGGTGTATGAATGTGCCTCCAAGTTTCATGGGTTCAAAATTTAATCCCCAAATTCACATAGTGATGGTATTTATTTATTTTTGTAGCACTAGGGGATTGACCCTAAGGATTCACGCTGAGCTATGCTGCTGGTCTGTTTTAATGTTTATTTTGAGAGAAGGTCTTCTGAAGTCATTAAGTTGCCAGGGCTAGGCTTGAACTTGTGATTCTCCCACCTCAGTCTTCCCAGAGTGCTGGGATTATCTGGATGCCTTGCTCAGGTATTGCTGATATTATGAAAGTCAGGGTCTTTGGAAGGTTATTAGGGTTATATGAGATTATGAGGGTGAGCCTGCCCTCATATATCACTGTCTTTATAAGAAGAAAGACTTGAGTTCACTTCCTTCCGTTCTCTTTCCACGTGATACCATCTACTCTGTTAGGAAGCCATCAGAAGATCCTCACCAGACACAGCCCCTTGATGTTGAACTTCACAGCCTCTGCAACTCTGAGAAATAAATTTCTTTTCTCTATGAATCATCCAGCCTCAGACACTCTGAGGTAGCAATGCACACAGAAAAGACTAAGATCCCCCATCAAGGTCTGTGAGACTGATTTAGCAAAGGGGACATCTTCCCAGCAATACTTGGAGTCAAACAGAGATCAACAAAGCAGAAAGTAAATAAATTGAGACTAAAGAAAAATACAAAGAATCAATGGATTGAAGAGCTGCTTTTTTGAAAGGAAAAACAGACAAATGGTTCACCAAAAAAAAGAAAAGACCCAAATCAGTGCAATTAGAAATGAAAAAGGTGAAATCACAATTGGCACTGCCAAAATGCAGAAGATTACTAGCAACTACTTTGAAAACCTGTACTCCATTGAATTGGAGACTTTAGAAGAAATGCATAGATTCCTAGAAATATATACTTCTTGTTGCTTTTGCTGTCTTCTGTCTCCATGAGCCATTGCTCCTCTGCCATGACACCCTGCTTTGGAGCCAGCTGACTATGGATTGAAACCTCCACACACTGTGAGATAAATAAGCCTCTTCTCCTCCTTTAATTTTAGATGTTGGGCATTTTTCTTAGCAATGAGAGAAAAGTAACCAAGACAAAATTGGTACCAGGGAAGAGGGATCATTGCTGTGACTATATTTGACCATGAGATTCAAGAGCCTTTGGGAATGGTTTGTGGGAAGAATTTGGAAAGGTTCAAAGATGTCTTCTGAAACAGTAGAAAGAGAATGCTTTGGTCTGTTTCTGTGTGGGAGTTCCTGGTCAGGTTCTTAGAGCTCAGAAGACCAGAAGGCTGATAGAAATCCTGCTGGTAAAATCCAGGCTCAGGAAGTTTCTGCCGAGTGGCAAGTTTCTGCTGGAAAGAAGGACTGCATTGGTCATTGAACTCCAGATGATGTGTGTTATAGCTTGGCAAAAAGTTTGTCCAGAGACTTTGCCTAAGACTAAGTGCAGCAGACTAATTAAACTGACAGAAAAAAATTTCAAGGCAGTTAAATGTTGAGGCATTGGTATGGCTGCTGTTGGGGAGCTTTTAGCCAGGTATATGTTGAGAAAAGCCCAGTAGAATGATTTAAAATGTTGTGAGTTTTGCCAGAAAGCTCCAATAAAGCTTCAGACTACAAAGTTAGAGCTGAGGAGGTCTTGAGTGCTGAAAAAGAACATGAGAATATGAAAGATGACCTGAGAGCATCACACAAAACAGCAAGTCTCCACCTTTTCCAGCCTCAAAACTGCAAAAGTGAAAGACTTTGCTTTGAGGAGAAAACTGCAGAGAACCCTGTTCCAGAATGGCAACAGCAGCTACATGAGCTTCCAAAATGGCAGTGGCTGCACCAGGTCCCAGAAAGGAAGTGGCTTAGAGAATTTGTTCTTGAGGTTTAGAGTAGTCAGTGATCTAAGCACTGGACCCTTACAACCAAGAGAGGAAACCCTGGCTACTACTGCAGTTGGTAGCAGACCTTAGCATCATCCACATGGTTCCAGTTTTAGGTACATGCAGAATGCAAGAGTTATGGGGTTAAGGTGGCTTCCACTCAGATTTTAGCAGGCTTTGGAGACCAGGCAGTATGCCCCTGAGAGGGCAATATGTAAAGCAGTGAGTGTGAAGCCAAAGCAATCTGTGGCATGTTTTGAACTCCAAAAGGTTTGCGTGGCTCTACCCCTATGGCACTTCTGGTGGTTGTAGCTCCCAGGGTTTCTCTCTTAGGCCTTCTCTGCTCAATCCTTGCAGCTTTCTTAGATGATCCAAGTTCCTGGCTTTTCCAAACTTCTGGATTCTCCACTGCATCTTTGACTGCACACTCTTGTTGTTTTTCTGAATTGTTGCCCCTCTGCCACACCACCTTGTCTTGGAGCTGATTATGGATTGAAACTTTCACAAACTGTGAGCCAAATTAACCTTTCCTTTCTCAATTTTGGCCATCAGGCATTTTGTCTCATCAATGAGAGAAAAGTAACCAACACAACTACCATTCACAAAAACATCAAGAAAAATGAAATACTTAGGAATTGACCTAGCCAAGGAAGAGAAAGACCTCTACAATGAGCACTATAGTATTCTGAAAAATGAGATCAAAGATTATATCAGAAAATGGAAAGATATCTCCTGTTCCTAGAATAGCAGAACCAATATTGTTAAAATGGCCATACCTCAAAAACTGGTACATAGTTTTAATGCAACCCCAACAAAAATATCAATAGCATTCCTCATAGAACTAGAAAAAATAATCCCACAATTCATATGGAACTGGAAAGGACCCAGAAAAGCAAAAGTAATCCTGTTCCACAAGAGCAAAGTAGGAGGCAAAACAATCCCCAATTTCAAGATATATTTTAAAAACACAGTGGGCCGGGATATAGCTCAGCGGCACAGGGCCTACCTGGCAAGTGCAAGGTTGTGCTTTGATTTCCAATACAAAAACAAAAAACAAACAAACAAACAAAAACTACAGTGATTAAAAACAGCATGGTTCTCACACAATAGCAGACATGTAGATCATCAGAACAGGGAGAAGATGCAGAAACAATCCCAAGCATATTCAGCAATTTGCTCTTTGACAAAGAGACCAAAAAACATACACTCCCAAAGATAGCTTCTTTTACAACTGGTGCTGGGAAAACTGGCTAACCACATGCAAAAGATTGAATCTAGATCTTTACCTCTCACCACTACTAATCTAAAATAAAAATGGACCAAACCCTCTACATGTTAAAACAGAAAGACAGGAAAATCACAAGTTTGACACTAACCTGGACATCTTACTGAGACCATGTCTGAAAGTAATACTTTAAAAGGTTTGGGGATGTGGCTCAGTGTCGGTAGATTCCTGTGTCAATCACCAGTGCCTCCTCCCCAAGATCAAAAGGATCAAGTCTTTAAACTAAGGAATGAACGGCTATGGAATGGATTTCCTAGGCTGGTTTATTGGAGATTGGGGAAGTACCAAGACTCCTAGATGTTCCAGTGGGGCTTTCCCAGAAGCCACAGGAATCACCACCACCACCACCCCTGTTTTATCTTCACTTCATTGGGGTAACTGATTGTATGTCACATGTCCCTGACTCAGTCTGAGTCTCTGGTCTGCTGAAGTCATGACATTCCAAAGGGCTAGAGAATATCACAAGATTTCCTTGTACAAATATCTATGGAGCAGCACAGAGGCTGACATTGCCTTCCCATATATTACAACATGAAGTATATGAATGTATGAATAAGCTAAATCCCTGACTTTGGGCAGCTCTCTGTCTCCTCAAAGTGGCAGGGAGACACCATACCTGGGGACGCACTGGGCCTTATCCTTTAACACTGCAGGGTGGGGTGTGGCAGAGCTTGTGCTGGGAGGAAATCCAGCCCAACTCAGGACAGGGCAGGGATGTACCCCTTTTCCCCAGGATCCTGTCAGCAGGATGGGTTCATGAGAATCCTTTTCCAAGTCTCAGCACTCCAGGGTTTCTTCTCATGCCACCCTTCCACAGTGACCCTCTTCAGCTCCACTGGTGGCTGAAAGGCCATTCCTACCCATCCTATTATGGAGCATTTTTTGAGGTGAAAACAAGTTCTTTTGGGGCTGGAGTGTAGCTCATGGTAGAGTGCTCATCTAGCAAGTACAAGGCCCTGGGTTCGATCTTTAGCACCACAAAAATGAAAAGCAAAAGCCTGTAGTCTTCAAGATGCCAGTGTGTAAAGCCATCTTCCAAGATGAGAAGGACATTATTTAAGACAGAGACTGGCCAATGTAGCCGTGCTTGGAATTCAGAAGCTCTCACCAACAACTCAAGTGACACTCCCTGGGATCAGGGACTAGAACGACCCCACTCCTGTGTCAATCAGCCAGGAGTGCAACTCAGGGAGACACCAGACAACTGAAGGGCATTCTTCAGCTGACAGGGCTGTACCTTTCTGAAAGCATCGAGCTCGCAAAAGACAAAGAAGGGCTCCTGTCCTGCATCTTCTGGAGACACATCGGCAGAATGCTACAGGTGGTCCTTGATTAGATCCTGCAAAAATAACCTCTGAGAACATTACCGCAACCATCACTGACATTTGAATGTGGACCAGAGACTAGATAATAGTGATTTTTAAAACATTCATTAACTAAAAATATTTCTGTATTTTTTTGAGTCCTGGAATTGAACCATGGTCCTCTTGCATGATAGAGAAACACTCTACCACTGAGCTATATCCCTAGCCCTTTGAAAAATATTTTTGAGACAAGGTGTCACTAAGATGCTCAAGTTATCCTTGAACTTATATTCCTGCTACCTCAAGACTCCTGGGTAGCTGGAATGACAGGGATGTGCCACCATGCCTGGATATACAATAGACGTTATACATTATTACACCTATTACATATTAATCCTTATATAGTATATATATGGGGGGGTCTTATTGTATTGCTGAGACTGGCTCCAGAGATCATGCTCCACCTCCAATAGCAGGAGCTGCGCATCATGTGCCTGGCTTACCCTATAGCAATGTTTCTTGTTTGTCATGGGGATGAAAACCAGGGCCTCCTGGGTGCTAGGCAAGTGCTCTGACCCTGACCTACACCCTTAGCACTAGTCACCTTTTAGTATTGAATTTCTTGACTTTGATTATCCTGATGTGGCTTGAAAATGAATAGCTGATCTTAGGAAATTCACATCCAAGTATTTCGGATGGAGGGCGTAATATCTCCAAGACTCTCCCAATGACTCTGAAAGAAGCCAACATATACAATGGTCATAAGCACAGTGAGAATGATGGGCAAACAAGGAAAAATATAACATATTGGGAGCTCTTGAATTATTCTTCCAACTTTCTCTCTCTCTCTCTCTGTCTTTCTCTCTCTCTCCTTCATTTTCTCCTCTTCCTCCATCTCTTTCTCCTTTTCCTTCTCTTTCTCATCCTTTTTGTTCTTCTATAGTGTTGGGGATGGAACCCAGGGCCTTGTACATGGCAGTCAAACTGCAAACCAGAAATTATATCAAAAGAAAACTTTAAAGAGCCAAGATGTAGTTTAGAGACATAGCACTTGCCTAGCATGACCAGGTCTTGGATTCAACCTCCAGAACTACAGAACAAAAAAGACAGAAAACAAAACAAAATGAAAGTTCCAGATAAGCACACAAGGGATTCGAGTTATACTTTCAATTATCCTGTTTTCTATATACCTTCCTTAATAAATACTCATTTTTTATAATGAAGAATTAATAATCACACATTCTTTTCAGACAGAATATTTGTTAAGGATATTGACTCTCTGAAGTATAACTAGAAAGTTTTCAGGTCTTGTATCAAAAATATCAAGACGCATGGATTAGCTGGTATAAAGATGCATGGATTAGCGGGGCATGGTGGCCCTGCCTACAATCACAATACTCCAGGAGGCTGAGACAAGAGTGTCAAAAGCTTAAACCCAGCCTGGGCACCTTAGCAAGACCTTGTTTTGAAAAAGAGTAAGTAAATAAATAAATGCTGATGATGTAGCTGAATGTAAAGGCCCCAGGTTTAATCGCCAGTACAACAAAAATGTATGCCTTAAAATTTAATATAAATTTTTATCTAATTTTTTTATGGTCATTTTTATCAAGTTCCCTCTGGACTGAGTAGAGCTCAAATAAGTCAGGGAACATGAGGACTGCACAGCTTCCTCCAAGTGCAGGGTCCCTGAGGGAGGCTCTGGTTCAGCTTCTCATTCCACAGCCTGGCCCCCCTTGGGTGGCCCCCCTGCTCCCTGAAAACAACACATAGATCTCTCCAGCCAAATCCCTATGCATAGCACCACATTGGCAGCAAGCTCCAGGCTGATCCCCAGTAGATGGATATGCAGTTTTACCACTGAATTGCTGTAAGACAAGTCTCATGGTGTCCTCTGAACAGTGGTTCTCAAAGTGGGGTCCAAAGATCATCAGTGTTGTCGTCATCATCATCATCATCATCATCATCATCATCATCATCGCCCTGGTGAATGCAGATTCTTAGGCCCCATCGCAGATCTAATGAGAAATTTGGGGAATGGGGTGGGGCAATCTGCCTGCACCAGGGGAGCTCTGAGTCAGCAGTAGACAGTCTCTTTGAGAGTTATGTTCTAAACCAGAGGTCGGTTTGAGTATTAAGTGAGATAGGGCACGTCCCAGGAGCCAGAAAAGTCAACAAGCTGAGGTGGCAGTGACATCAGGCAGTCTCTGCCGCATTGTTCTTTGGACACTGCTCTCTGTTTCTCAAGAATGGAGAGGAGTCTTCCTGCACATACCCCACCCCCAAGCCCATCTCAGGCTTCCAAATCCCCACATGTCACAATGTTGGCTTGACCACCAGCTCTTGTCCCTCCTGGACCCTTCTGCCCAAGGCCAGCATCTCTCTCCCACCTGCTAATCTCCTATCCAGGAAGGGGACTCCTTCCCTCTAGTTTTCCAGGGTCTATGGGATTCTTGTGACAGAGGAGATTTCGACTCAAAGTCGAAGTTTTGAGGCCGACACGGTGGTGAATCCCTGTAATCCCATCACTCAGGAGGCTGAGGCAGGAGGGGCACCTCAAGTGTGAGGCCAGCCTGGACTACACAAATAGATCCTGTCTCAGAAAAAAAAAAAAAAAGTTTTGAAAGCCAGGGTGGCATGGGGTTCATCTGCAGGTCCTTTTGTTGAGTAGAATTTGTGTCCTTTGGACATGGAGCAGAGACTGCTTCTCAAAATCCTGTCCTCACATGCACCCCAAAATTGTCTCTTAATTCAAAAAGTTTAGAAGTAAAAAAAGTTTTTTGCTTACCTCCAGTTTCGGAGATCCAGAAAGACCGCTTAGACCAATAAAGTAGGAACTATGAGGTCAGAGGCCCGGATTAGGAGGGATGAGCAAAGGCACAGGTGAGTGACCAGATGAGTGACCCCCCTTTCCCGGCCTAATCCCTCTGCTCACGGAGGCGGCACAGCAGCTCCCCAACTTTATCCCTAATAGGGTGGATTACACGGAGCTCAGCCTTCCTCCAAGGCTGCCAAAGCCACCCAGTGGGGCGCTCCCTGCCCCACCAGATCTGGGGACCCCCTGAGCCTGCAGCGGGGGTCCCCTGGACAAGGGTACAACTGACCAGCACAGCAGTCCGTCCACCTCCTAAATGACAGCTAATCTTTTTTTTTTTTCCCCCTTAAGCCATCAAATTCAGTATTCACAAAAGAACGATCCACTAGGGACCACACCGGGAACGAGTTACTTTTCATTTCTGCCCAAAACAAGAAAAATGTAGGCCATGGTTTCCTCTGAAAAACCGAACGTGAAGCGGAATGAAAATATAGATAAACAAAAATTTTAAAGCAACACCGCCTGCTGCCTGTGGCCCCCGCAGCCTCCGGTTAATACAAAGCCCACTTTGACCAGGGCTGTGCCGCGCGCATCTGCAGCCCTGTAACTTTAAACCTGGCCTGAGATCATCGCTTTGGCGCGGCCCAAACAGAGCCGGGGGCGGGCCCAGCGGCCGGGGGCGGGGGGCCGAGACCACCTCACGCCCACCGTCCCCGCCCCTTCGCGTCGCCCGGATAAATGCGGGGTTCGCTCCGGGTGGCCGCCGCCGCCCTTTACTCCCCGCGCGCTCTGGGCGGTGCAGCTGGGCGCCTCTGCTGCGCGCTGACTTCCCGCCCCGACCCGCGTCCCTGGCGCCCGGCCTGCGGTCGCGGAGCTTCTCCCCTGCGCCCACCCTGTCCCAAGAGGTAGCTGCTGGCCCCGCGGAGAACCAGCCGGCTGGAAAGATGTGGGCGACTCCGGTGCTACTCTGGATCTTGGGCAGCGCGTCGCTTTGGGTCCCGGCACAGCCAGGTAAGCACCGAGCTGGCGACTGGCGCCTGCGGTTGCTGGAAGGGGGACCCGCGAGCCTGCGAGCCGAGACTTGCAGGACCGCTCGGGCCGGCATCTGAAGTTGCCCGGGCGAGCGCCGGGGAGCCGGGAGGGGCGCGCGCCCACGGAGGGGGGAGCCTGCCGCTCAGCCAGCGCGGGGTTCCGAGGCTGCAGCAGCGCGTGTGCGGCGGGAGGGGGCCTCCCTGCGTCAGGTTGTGGGAGACCGCGGGGAAGGACAGCCGAGATCCCGAGTGACGTCAGGCAGGCCGGACCAGGGGGCAGCTTCCCTGATCCGGAGGCTTGGATCGCCCTGTGTGCCAGCCGGAACACGCTTTTAGCCCCGCTCCGCAGGACGGGCAGGCGGAGGGAGGACACCGTGTGGGAAGACTTTGAGTTGGTCCTGCGCGGGGAGAATTGTGTGTCCGTTTCTGTCCGTCTGTCTTACCTTGAAGTGTTCAGGCACTTGCCATGGTACCCAGAGGCTCCATCGAGTTAGGCGAGCGTCTACCCCTGAGCTCCACCCCAGGCCAGGAGGATCGTTAGGAACACTTAGGTGGGTCGAGAGCCCTGCGTTGAACTTGGCTGACATCAGTGAGTGAAGTCCTGTGCCCCACTGCTCAGACTTCTGGCAGATTCCCCCGGGTGATGAGGCCACCACCCACACCTTCCTTTCCCCTGGGAACTCTGCTTTCTCTCATCTTTGGACTCTGTCTGCCCAGTCATGGTGGGTGGTCTCCACGAACATTTATGAATATTGTATTTCTTTTCTTGCATTATTTGTATCAGTTTCCAGTGGAATATAAGCTCTAGAGGCCCAGGTATCCCTAGCCTTGACTCTGTCGAGCTGCAACAATGCCTGATAGTAGTAGTTGCTCACTAAGTACTGGTTGGTGGGATTGTAAACCAGCTAGTGGTCTTGGGGCCTGGAGGTTGCTGAACTTTGCCCAGCGAGATAAGGGTCCAGATAAACCCAGGCCTGGAGGACTCAGGTTTAGAGTTTGCTGGAGGGGCCGAGCTAACCTAGGTTTTGATAATTCCTTGCAGGTGAGAACCCTTAGCCTTAGGGTCATTATACAAACTGTTCCTCAAAGTCTGAGCCAGCCTCTTGGACAGGGACCTCAGGCTATTCACAGCAGGCAGTCCTATTTCACAACTTCTCTTTAAGTTCTGTGTTTCAATTCCATTTCCGTTTTGGCCAGACACTCACTACACGTTTTGTGCTCACTACTTTGAAGTGAGGGAGGCCCCTACCTGAGCCACATCACAGGAAGGACGGCAGCTGGGCGGTGTCCTCTGTCTTCCCCAGGGCTGGCTTTAGCTGTAATTATTTTACACTCAACCCTGAAAGTCCAAGTTACTGGAAAAGAAAGTGTGGAATCTGGACTAGGAGCTCTGTTGCTAAAGAAAGAAGGCTGCCCGAGCCGCCAGCCTGGTGGGGGCCAGCAGGCAGGGCTGGGGGCTGCTGCTGGCCCGAGCTGGGACCCAGTGGGGTTTTTGTCTGAGAATAATGAGCGAGGCACTTGAATATGGATGAATAACTTCATTGAGCTGAGCTTTTGTTGGCTCCTGCCAGGGAGCCAGGCTGGGGGGCAATTATGGTGATGAATTTTATTATCATTCTCTTAGGATCCAGCACCCTAGTGTGTTTGCCTCTTCTAGTGCTATAATCTGGCTGGGTTTTATCATCCGGCCCCTGGTGTCCTGCCTTTGGGTGTCAGTGGATTCAAAGGAAGACTGTCTTCCACACATCTGGCATTTTCCTCAACTGTCAGACCACACCCCTGCTCTGAACTTTCCTCCTGGAAGGCCTGCCTGCGAGTTTATTTTGTGAAATTCTGCAGGCTGCCGCTTTTCTGCAAACCATGTGTGCTTTTCCGGGATCAGTCCACCCAGGATTAATCATGCGATGAACAAATTTCCCTGTGATTTCCCTGAAATTCTTGCCAGTTTCAGAGGCCCTGTGATCTTCATGAGTTACTGAGAGCTTTTGTTGTGGTCAAGGCATTTAACAGCGGTCAGGTCTGCTAGAGGCCTCAGGAGAGAGGCCTATCCCTTACTCGGGTGTATAAGATTCTAAATAGCTTTCAATATAGAAAAGCACATTTTGAAAATGCAAATGAGAAGGGGATCCAGGGATGGAGGGGAGGAAGAAGGAGAAGGAGGGGAAGGAGATAAGAAGAATTAAGATGTGTTATATATGTGTACCAAGCAGCTCCCCACAGGGAATGGAGTTGTTGTGCACTGCAAATGTGTAGTAACAAAAATAAGCTTTTTTTAAAGGTGACCAGGCAGGGGTCTACTGGGACTAGGTGTGACCAAATAGAACCGAACTGTTCCCCCTGATTCTGTGAAGTGAGCAGCCTGCGATGGGCTGTACCAGGGAATTTTAAAGATCCCAAACCTAGCCAGGACTGATGGTGGCCCTGCTAAGCAAGAAGAGCATCACCTCCCTTGCATTTCCGTTCCCCACGGCGCACGGGGAGTGCCACCCGCTATTTCATTTAATCCTCATGAGGTCCGTAAATTATACACTATTATCTCAGAGTAGGCCGGCACTGGGATTCAAAAATGGGTCTGACTCCAAACCTCAGGCTCCGCGACTACGCTCTTCTGCCATGGAGGAAAAAAAGACTGAACTTGAAACTAAAGGCTAGCCTGACTATAAGCTTCTTAAAAAAGCAGGGAAACCAGAATTTCCTAAAGATACCTAATCTCCTTTACATTAGGTACTGAGCGTACAATTTTTCTAAGGCTGAAATTGTCACAGCACATTAAAACAGGATTCATTAATTCCTTTCACAAATAGGTGTCAAGTGTCTCCCGGTGCCTGGTATGTCCCTTGATGCGGGACGTGAACCACTCACATTTTGAAGAGAGACACACCTGGCTCTAAGTGTGCTCTGCAGTCCTCACCAACGTGGCAATGAACCTGTACTCTAAATTCCAGTGGCTTATCACAATATTTGTCATATTTCTGGCTTCTGAGAGCTGGCATGCCAGGTTGTAACTTGTAGAGGTATTCGGGGGAGGTAGAAGTATTCTGGGGGAGGTAGAGGTATTCCGGGGGAGGCAGAGGAGGCAGAGAACACTCAGATGCCAGTGTCAGCCTTGTGGAACACTCAGGATTTGCCCTGTGGGGCTCTGCAGAGATGCCCTGCCCTCCTCCCACCCTGGAACCTCTCATACAATCTTCAGTGGGAGCCTTGGGTTGGAAAAGTCAAATGACGGGGGTGCCTGGCATTTCTAAAGCCAGAAGTGCGATAAGAGATTTGTCTTTTGTATGTTTTCAGCAAGAGTACAAGCTCTCTGTGGGGTTTTCCGTTCTTTTCCTACTGATTTCTTGAAATTGCCAGGGGCAGGGATGGAGTGGGGACTGATTAGGGATTTAATCCAAGGGATGCAAATCAAATCCAGTTTCAGGAACAACTTCAGTTCTGCCCAGTGCACCCCAGGCAGGAACTTGAGCAGCTGTTTCCTCTCCACTTTTCTAACCCAGGCACCCACCGCCCAGCCTGTCCTCAGCCCGCCGCCACATGACCGACCAGCTCTTTTGAGCTTCAACAGGAAGAGGGAGCTGGGCTTGCCCTTGTGTTAGTCTCCATGAGCGAATCAAGCCAAGTCCAGGTGGAGCCTTACAAGCTCGGCCAACTCATCCACTTAGTGTTAGAGAAGCAGAAAACTGAACCGGTTAGGGCAATGCAAAATTGAGTGCAGTGTGAAACAAAACCGAAACCTATTGAAAGGAGAATCCCTTTTTCCCCAAAGGAAGATGTACTCTTCCAGAGGAGCAGAGCTACAAAATGCCCTGAACAGAAGAGAGAGACCCACCCTGGGGCATGTTGGGGCACACAGCGCCGTTGTCAGGCTGGCGGCTCACAGGAGCATGCCCATCATATGGAGCGTCAGTGGCGAACAGGGAAGGGGCCCACTAGATTTGTAAACAGTAGTGGTGAGAACAGAGCGCTTCCCACAGTTCAACAGTCTCCATCCAGGAGAATCAAACACAGCAAACATAAGAAAGGCTTCCACCCGGTGAATAGTGTCCTCCCTGGAATCTAGAAAGGGAGGGGAAAGGAATAGGATTTGATGACCTTAAAGGTGGCTCTGCCCAAGAAATTCATTTATTTAATGAGTACTTATGGAGCAGCTGCTGGGTGGTCAGGAAATGGGAGCAAGGTGGCCACTGTCCCTGCTTAGCACTAGTGTGAAAAAGCTGGTGGACAGCGGTGGGGAATCGGATCCTGGTCAAGGTGGTTCTGTGAAAATTAGTCTAGAAACTCAGTCCAACAGTCTTGCCCTTTGCTTTTAATTCTACATACTCAGCCCAAACAGCCGCTCAGGGGTTTCTGTTTGTTTCATTTTGTTTTGTTTTTAATTTTGCTTTTGGGGAAAGGATGCCTTATGTGTCAAATAGACATATAAGCATCAGAAAACTACTTCCTGTTCTTCTTTGTTTTTCTGACATCTTTTTAATTTCTTTTTTTGGGGGTGGGGGGAGTACCGGGGATCGAACTCACAACCTAGCGCTTGCCAGGCAGACACTTAGGCCACTGAGCTAAATCCCTGGCTGGTATCTTGTGAGTTTGGTTCAACTGAAAGCTTCATCTGAGTTCAATCACCCTATAATAAGATTAGATGGGAATCTGTAAAGTCAAGAAAACTAGGTTGTAAATGGAAACTGTTACATTCAGATTTACTGAGTGCTCAAAGAGTGTCAGCTGCTCACAAACCCTGTTCCATCTGCCCCTCAAAACAAACCAAAGAGGCAGGAATGGTTTTATAGATGAGTTAAGAGACTTAGCGAGATGTGGTAATTTACATACTGACACAGAGCTGGTAAGTGACAATAGTGAGGCTCGAACCTAGAACCTGTGTCCCTAACCACTCAGGTTGCCTATGCTTGGAGGCTGCTAAAGACATCCAGAAAAGTCAGCCAGCTGATTGCTTCAAGTACTTCTTACACGGTAACATCACATATTGTTACAGGCATAACGTTTCTCATTCTGAGTTTGTTCGGTATATAGTTCTCGTTGATTATAGAGGTACCTGAGGCTAGGAGTTACTGGAGGGTGCCTTTGCAGACCCTGGGAGCATTTACAGAGCACAGGTTATTGGGAATATTAGAGTTAGTTGAGCAGCGCGGCACATGCCTGTAATCCTATTAGTCTGAGCGGCTGAGGTAGGAACATCACAAGTTTAAGCCTAGCCCGAGCAAAATAGTGAGACCTTATCTCAAAATAAAAATTGAAACAGGACTGGGGATGTAGCTCAGAGTGTAGCTCTGAGTTCAATTTCTATTACTGAAAAAACCCACAAAAAACAGAATTTTTAGAGCCAAAGGGCAAAGAGATAGAAGATAGTTAATAGGTAGAGGAATGCAGTCAGAGAGGAGGAGAAAGGTCTAATATCCTAAAGCACAGTAAAATTAACTATGGTTGACAGCTAATCACATATGTTAAGGTAGCTAACAGAGAGGATTTTGAGTGCGCCCAAGACAGTGAAATGTAAATGTTGGAGGCAGTGTATTTGCCTCCTGATAATTATCTGTTGGATACACAAATGTGTGTAAGTGTGTGCCACTTAAAACAAAAAACAAGGAGATGAAGTGTGATGCCAAGGAGAGAGATTGTTGTGGCTGGGAGCAGCTGGGGAAAGGCAGGACTTGGTGTTGGCTGAAAGAGATGATGGCGCTGGCAGGGACAAGGCGCCCTGGAGGGAAATCCAGGCAGAAGAAGCTGAGGAAACCCAGGGAAATGAGACCAGTCTGGAGTTTTTTTATGTGGGAAGACACAAGGGCTTTGAGGACTGGGCAGACTGGAGACGGGGTGCGCGGTGAAGGTGCAGTAACAAACGGGGAGACGCAGGCATCCATGGCAGGAAGAGATGCACCTTCTCCTGCAGGGCCCAGGGAATGAGGGGGAGGGGCAGGTTGCCAGGAGAAAATGGATGAGTTTTCATGCACGGTAGTTTGTGGGGCTGGTGTGGAGTGTGGAATCCGCAGCTACGGAGACTGTGGGGCCACACTGTGAGACTAACCTTTGGGCGATAAGAACCTGCAGGGTTTGTAACTTAGTATTTCCTGATTTCCGCTTATCCTTGCCTCATTTCCAAATTTCTTATTACTCACCTCTTACCGTACTCATTATCGTGTTGAAATATTTTTATTGAGATGTAATTCGCAGACTGTGATGAGTGAGGCTTCAAAGCGACCCATTAGGTACAGCATAGGCACGGGGTTGGGCAACCATTCCCACCATCAGTTTTAGTAGATGTCTGTCACCTCTTTCTCCAGAGCCCAAACCATTATCGGTCAGTCCCCCCACCCCCACCCCTCTTGGACAACCAGTAATCAGCTTTCTGTGTGTGTGGATCTCTCTGTGCTGGGCATTTGTATCAGTGGAATCACACACTGGGCATCCTTGTGTGCCCATCTTCTTTTGGGTAGCATCATATTTTCAAGGTTCACCCACACCGTAGCATGTAGAATTTCTTTTCTTTTTAGCCATTCCCCACCCGGTAGACATTTGGGTTGTTTCCACGTGGGGCTATTATGAGTAATTGTGTTATCAGTTCTGGAAGTCCTCTTTTGCTAGTGTCTTTACCAGGTGTGATCAAAATTATATTGAATACTTATGCCCAGGACCATGCAACAGAAAGGCAGGCTGGTAAAAACAGTAAGATGTGTCCAATCTGCTTTATTCACCAATTCTGGTCATGTGCAACTTCTGGCTCTTTCCCAGAGTTAAAATTACCATAAAAGGTAAATGCTTTGCATTAATTCAGGACAATGAGGCAGCTAAGACAGGCTAAGTGAAGACATCCATGAAAAACGCTGCCAGAACTGCTTCAGGATGAGGCAAGAACAATGGCATCAGTGTGTTCAGTGCAAGGGGAACTAGGAGCATTGTGTCTTTTACTGTAATGATTTTTAAAAATTTTTTAATATTCCCTATATTTTTCTGTCACAACTCCTGTAACTAGGAGTTGAATTACTGGTTCATAGATGGTAACTCTAAGCTGAACTGATTTTTTTTTTTTTTTGGAACCCTTTGAACTGAGCGATAGCCCCAGCCTTTTCTTTATCTTTTTATTTTGAGACAGAATCTGGCTAAGTTTCCCAGGCTGGGCTCAAACTTGTGATTTTCCTGCCTCAGCCTCACAAATAGCTGTGACTACGAGCATGCACCACCGGATCTAACTACACACGGTCTTGACTTGTAGCTGTGCAGTAAGCTTTGAAATCACCAAGTGTGGGAACTTTTATTTTTTTGCCTTTCATAAATATTCCTTTGATTGTTCTAATTATTTGTGAATCTATTGCCCCTTCAAGAAGAGAGCACTGAAAAGATGGCAGGGAGCCTGAGGATGTAGCTCAGTGGCAGAGCACAGAAGCCCTAGGGGCCGTGCACAGCACCACAAAAACAAACAAAACAAAACACCCAATAAGCGCATTGTCAGCACTGGCAGGAAGAATAGGGAGGCAGATGTTCTACCTCAGGCAGGTAGGCATTTATGTGCTGTTTTAGGTACAGCGAGTTTGGGGTTAGCCATGAGCCATCCAGCATGGAGGTCGATACACTAAAAGAGCATTGGAGATGAGACCCAGGGATGAACTTTGCTGCCTGCATTTTTTTCTGTGTATCAGAAGAAAGCCAGCAAGGAACAGTCAGGAGAAATCTCCCAGCCACTGCCAGCTGTTTTTAAAACTCTGCTAAAGTATAGTACTTCAAGCTCCCAAACCAGGCTTAGCATCAAGGCCAAGGGCAGCAAGTGGACAAACAGCCACATTCTGCACATTCCTGCAGGCCTGGTCCTCCTGGGCTCACAGCTGGGCTGTCTGCACTGCCCAGTGGACTGTGAGGTCAGATCCGAAGGGGCTTCTCCTTCACTCTTGCAAAATCAGAGCCTGCTCAGCTGGCGGTTGAGGGGATCAGAAGCTTAGATTTCTCATGGTTTCCAGGCAGATAGCAATGGCTTCCTAAACACCCCATCACCCCACAGCAAGGCTCTGCTCTAGAATGGTGACCCTAAAACAGGTTTCTTCCAGTCCTCCCCAAAAGAAAGTGGGTTTTTATGCACCAATCTGGCAACCATTGAACTCCCAAGAGGTGCGATTCCAATCCACAGAACTGTTGATCTCATTTCCTCTTTTTTAGAGAACAAGACTCTCTTAGCCAAGAGCACAACATTTTGCCTAGTTGAGTAATCAATCAACAGCCGCGAGGAAGACCAGATTATGCTGGGATGAGAGTGAGTTGATTCACTTCCGTGGGCCCTGCAAGTATAAATATCAGCTTCCATCCCTTTTTCCTGCCAGTCCGCAGGGCCCTGCAAGTATAAATATCAGCTTCCATCCCTTTTTCCTGCCAGCCCGCAGACACCATACCTGGAGCTGGTTATAGCACAAGGGCTTAGTGCCCAAGGGAGGCTACATTTGCTGGTGGGGAGAAAAAAGCAACAAAGAGCAAAGCTGTCACCGTGTCCCATGCTGCCTCAGTTACGATGCTTTCTTCCACTCTTTGGGAGAGCTTTAAAGGACAGGAATTTACCTGGGTGTGTAAATTTGGAGGGGCACTGATGGCACTAGAAGATGGACTTGCTGGTGTCCTTGGTAGCCCAGATTCAGGCTCCTGCAGAAGCCACAGAGCAGCCCTGGACTACTTAAAAGAGTAGAGAGGCCTGTGAGTAGAAGGTAGGCAAGACTGACCAACACGCATGAAGGCTTTGGGGCCAGTAGACCCTGATCGTTGCTTTGCCACATGGGCATTTTGCTCTGACCCTCAGCATCCTCATCTGAAAAAATGAGATCCGTGCTGGTTTGCAAGTTTCGTTAGGCCAAGGGATAGAATATGGGACCACGTGTTGCACATTCTCCTACAAAGTAATTGACAGGTGGCCATTATTAAAAACCTCACCTTATGGACAGCTGTGGAAAAGAAATGCTAAATTTGTGAAGGGTGCGTAGGAGATCTAAATTTCTCCCCCTTCAAAGCAGAGGGAAAGGATGGGTTTGGAGGCCTGGTATTATGTCTTATGGAGCTTTGTCCTGTGTTTTCTCCCTGTCTAGTGACTTACTGTGACTTCTTGGTGTTGAAATGAGATGGCGCCTCCAATAGTCATTGGCCCCTTTTTCTTTTTTTCCCCTTTTATTGATGTTGGGGATCAAACCCAGCACCCCTGACCCAGAGGGGTGCCCCACTCTGCCCCCACTTGTCATCCTTTATTGCCCATGCGCAGCTGCAGAGCTTTCCAAATGCTGGCCTCAACTTTGGGACACGACTCAGAGGTGTCCCCCCCCACCCCTGACCCAGAGGTGTCCCTCCACCCCTGACCCAGAGCCCAGAGAAAACTTCAGGGCACTGTGGGTAGCTGCCTCCCCACCCCCTGAAGCCACAGGGATATTGCTCTGGACCTTAATGTTTCAGATTTCTCCAGAAGAGCCAGTGAAACTTGTCTGATCCCAGCTTTCCCTTAAATGCTATGGGCGAGGCACATCCCAGATGCCAGCAGTGTATCATGAAGTTTCGTCACCTTGTGGGACTTAGCCTGCGTGCGTGGACAGGACCTGTCACACTTAGTGGGTGCGTTGCTGCTTCCTAGAAATAAAACAGCAGGGCAGCAGAGTTATCCTCACAGGTCAACTATTCCACCATGCCACCAGTTTCATTAGGAAAGGGCTCTGCCAGCCCCAGTAGGAAATTAGGCCAGTGGGCAACTGCTGGAAAGTTAGGATCCAAGGAGTAATTCCAGAGAAATTCCCTTGTTCTATGTGTGCTCACACAGTCACTCAATGAATGTCTGCTACATATGTACCAAGGCACCAGACACTGACAGTAAGGGATAATATGGGTTCTAGATGGCACTATGAACACCTGGAAGAAAGCTGAGCACACTTCTGTGGGTGCTCAAGGAGGCAGGGTCAACCAAGGCTGCTTAGGAGTTGCCTGGATCCATCAAGAGACCCTCAGATTTTTCCAGATCAAACGTTTGATCCAGTAAGCAATTTCCCAGGATGCATGGAAGGGCTGAGGGGAAAAAAACACTGGCCACATCAGTGATTATGTTGACCATAGCCAGCGACTGCCAGGAGCTGAGGGTGCACAGCCCTGGACTGGGAGCACCTCTCTGTGTGCAGAGGAGCTTTGGGACTTCGAAGGTTCATGGCTGCATCACTAGTCCAAAGACAGGCTCAGGACGAGGCCGAGGTCAGCCTCAGGGGCGGTGGAGTGGGGGATCGAAGATGGGAAATAGAGGTAAAAGTCTGACACTTTCCCCCTGGTTGCAAAACACACCTCTTGGCAACTAAAAGATGCACCAGCAAACAAGCGGGGGACACGTTTGAACTCAGATGAGAAGGGGCTGTACAGGAACTCGAGGCCCTCTGTGGCCACAGTGGGTGACCAGGTACAGAGCAGTAGAAAATGTTGGTGGGTGGAAGCATTCTATACTTTAAGTTGTGCTTATTTTCAGGGTTCTGAATACACTTTTGAGCCATGATGGAAAAACAAGATGCAAAAGCTCAAGTCTGGGCAAAGGGACTGCAATTTTTGTTTTCCAAATGTTGACTTCTCTTTATAAGCATGGTTTTATCTCACAGGTCGTAGGGAGTGATTTTTATGCAGTTTCTCCTATAGGAGAAAACCAGAATTTCCTGGGATGTCATTTTAACAAAACTCATTTGACTTTGCTCAGGTGGCCACAGAAACTCTTCCAAGCCCATTTAGTCACCTGCCTCAAAAGCCTGTTTGTGTGTGTGTGGGCATCAGAGCAGAGCCTGTGATTCCAGAGAACCGGGCAACATCAAAGCCTCTCCCCACACAGGGCAGGTTTTCTGTGAGGACCCTAAGGGTGGCTGAGCTTGCAACATTTTTATTTTTTAAAATTAACTTTACTATTTCCATATACAGGGCTTTGGAAACTGCTTCTGGAATTGTCTGATTCTGTAGCTGCTGGTCAGCAGAAATTAGCATGAAAGGAACTTCTTCTTGACGTAAAAGTGGTCAGAGCCTAGGAGCTGTTGACCTAAACTTTAGCTAAAGGAGTTTGTTTTTTTTTTTTTTTTTTTTTAGACAAGGCCTCACTTAGTCACTCAGTTGCCCAGGCTGGGCTCAAACTTGCAATCCTCTTGCTTTGGCCTCCCAGAGTGCTGAGATTACAGAGGTGCTTAGACAACTCTTAGGCATCTTGTGATCTGGACATAGAGAAAATCATGGCTCAGACTGAAAGGGGAGAGGCAAGAATTCAAAGAATAAGCCCCCCCCCCCAAAAAAAACACTTGCTGCAAATGTGTACAAAGCACTTTTTCATGAACTCTGAATGTCATCTGATACTAACAGAGGAAAAAACTACGCAAAAGAACAGGATCCTTCTGCTATTTGCGTGCTTCACAAGTTTGGGTTTGGCAAAGAAAACGTATATGATGAATTGTGAAAGGGTATCCACACTCTCCTCTGTTCATATTTGATTGATTTCTTAAATCCAGAGGCACAAAGAGCTCCAGAGACAGTGTAACACCTTAATTACATTGATTGAAAGAGAAAACATGGAACTAGAAGAAAAAGAGGTCGCAGAGAAAAAGACAGGAGGACCAAAGCCTTCAGCACAGAACCCTGACACAGCCCGGAGCACTGGTGATCGGAGGAGGAGAGGGAAGCCGAAACTGTGAATGCGTATTTGTTTCGTAATCACTAACTTTAAACCAGTAGTTCCTTAATTTACAGGTCTTCCCAAGGCGTACTGTGCAGTGCTCGGTTGTTACGTCATTTAAAGATGACAGGTTTGTCTGTTTGCTGAACTGGAAATACAGTATGTACTTTCACTTTTTTAAGTGGGACAGTTGTGCTGAATGTTTTTTATCATTAACACCTGAAGTAATAGAATAGGATTTATTGATCAAAAAAAAATAAAACAATCTCCTGATCAAACACATGAGTCCTCCTTCATAAAGGATTCTGTCAGTCAGGGGCAGCCTGCTTTGCTCAGTACAGTTGTTCCTCCCTACACGTTTGCCAGAGGCTGTATGGATTCATGGATGGAGGATTCCTGAATTCTCAGCCCCAGGGTTGTATATTTATCTGTGATTATTGGAGGGTAGTGATTTCCAGTGCTTCCCCACTGTCACCTGCCTAGTTCTTTCCCTCCCTGCTGCCTCCAGAACCACCCGCTCTCACCTGGGCACCAGACAGAGTCTACCAGGTCTCACTACTTCCTTCTGATCCTGGTGGTCGATTCCCATGATACTCTGTGGCCTTACTCTGGGGGGCCCGGATAAAGTCGCTCTCCTACTCCACATCCCTGGTTTTCATTCCTGTTCAATGAAATTGAAGCCCCCTCCTCATGCGGCTCTCGAAACTGGCCCCCCACACCTCCCAGACTTGCCACGCCCATCGTCTGCTGTGTACCCAGTGTGCGGTGGCACCTTCCAGGCTTTGGGGTTGGTGAGCACTAGCTTTCCCCTCACTCATCAACCTACCCACCCAGAGCCTGCCGCATGTCAGGGGGCCTGTCTTGAGATGATGGGGCTGTGGGACCATCCTGTGGGAGATGCTAAGTACCCAGGGGACAGTGAGAGTGAGGCCTCCCCAAAAAGTATCCACTGAGCAGAGATCTGAAGGGCACAATGAAACACCATGTTAATATTTTCCTTTGTCTATTGTGAGCCCCCAACCCCAGCCCACAGTTCTCAAGTTCCTGAGAACAGAGGCTGCCTTGTTCCTTCGTCTCCAGTGCTCATGATGTCTCCCAGCATGTAGCAGGTGCTCAGTAAATATTTGGAAAGTAAATTCAAGCACTGGGTGCTGTGATAAAGAGGTGGACTTGGGCTCTGGTCTGTGTCTTGCTTGCTGTGCTGGGGATGGAGTCCAGGGCCTTGCACATTGGTGACCAATACTCCCTGGGCCTGAGGGATCCGGGCTTGATCTTGCCTACTGATTTCCTTTGCTCAGCCAAGAGGTCAGCTGCCACCCAAACAAGGGCATCCTCCATGGCAAATCACACCTCCTTCTCATCCACTGCTCTGGACAGCTTGGACAGTCTTCTCAGGAGGGGATCCATTCAAGAAAGTTGAGTCAGTGGTCACTAAATAAGACTGGAGGTTGCTAACAAGATGAGATTTCTTGAAAGACATGAGTTGCTGAAGGAAGCAACCATTTCTGACAAGTGGGAATATCATTTATGGACGATGAGGATAAGGGTAGAGGCAGAAGAGGAAGGCTGTCAAGAACCCACCGAGGCAGCCCCAGATGTTTTTGGCCCCAAACTGCCCGAAGAGTACATGACAGAGGAGCAAAGCGCAGGTCCTGGTTCTGCATCACCTTTTGCTTCTGTGTCACAGAGTCCATAGCTCATGGTCAGAGCATTTGGCTGCCTACAAGATGACCCAGGTGAACTTGGCAAATCATTTCAAAGCATTCTGTGTAGCACAATAGGGCATACTCATGACCCCAGCATTGTAGGAGGCTGAGGCAGGAGGACTGAAAGTTCAAGTCCACTCTGGATGACTTAGTAAGACCCCCATCTCAAAATAAAAGTAAGAAAGGACTGGCTATGTAGCTCAGTGTGAAGCCCCTGAGTTCAGTCCCTAGTACCTCCGAGGGAGGAAGGGAAGGAGGGAGGGAGGGAGGAAGGGAGGGAGAAAGAGTGGTGAGATACATATTGAAATAGTAAGGGGAACTTTTTGAAGGTTTTGGTAACAAGGGATATCACCAAAGGAGAAAGATCAGATTCAATTCTGAACACAAGGACAAGTCAAGGAGCAGAAAAGGGGGTCAGTGGGTCAGGAGGTCAGTGGGTCAGTGGGTGGCAAATGACTATAAGGAAGCCCCAAGTGGGGGTTGCTGCTAAAGTAGCCTAATGAGTCTTCCAAAGTGAGCCTAGGGCCTGGAAAGCATGCAGGACGCAGAACCTGCTCAGATGCTGGGGTGGAGGAGGTAGGGGTGGAGGGTGTGGGGGATCTCCCTCAACACTCTGCAGGGCTCCTGCCAGTGCTGGGCCTCACAGGGATGGACCCAGGAGCCCGGAGTGAGGGCTTACAGAGAAGATGGCTAGAGAAGCCTGACCGAGGTCGAACCAGAGCAGTCTTTGTTGACCTCGGTCTCCTCATCTGTTAAGTGAGACTGACAACACTATACAATCCACCCACCCGACTGTTGTGTGACAAAGTCGGCCAGAAGATGCATTGTAAACCCTACATTGGCCAACAAACATGCGGGAGGCAGTCTGGGAGTTACACCCTCCATGTGAATTTGAACTTACAGCACCCGCAGAGCCAGGATTCAGGAAGGCCCTGAATACTACCCCTCACTCTCCGTGCTGTTTGAGTCCTTGTATTCATTCACTTGACCCGCAGCAGGCAGCTGATGTGGAGAGGGGGAGGGGGAGGAGGAGGAGGAACACAGGTTTAGGATTTATGTAAGGGACAGTCTGTGGAAGAAGAACTTTGTCACAGTGTTTTTGAAGCAGTAGAGAAAAGAGGATTTACTAGGAGAATACTAATCTTGGGCGGGGTATCAAACATCAAATGACAACCATGTGCCATTTGTCAGTGGGGACATTTTCTGATAAATGCATTGCCAGGCAAATTTGAATTTCACAGTTGTACTTCCCACAGACCTAGGTGGTACCTAGGTCTCTTGACACTGTCTCTCTTTTTTTCTTATTTTTATTTTGGGACAGAGTCTCACTAAATAGTTCAGGCTGGACATAAACTTTCAATCCTCCTGCCTAAGCCTCCTAGGGTACTGGAATTACAGGTGTGCACCATCACACCCAGCTTGATTCAATCAAGAGACACAGGAAACACAAGACGTGTGAGAACACCTCTTGCAGTAAACTTTTTCTTTTAATAAGTAGGATAATGCTGTAAAATAATGATATAAAGGATAGTAAATACATAAAGCAGTAACATGGTTGTTTATTATCATTAAGTGTTATATACTTCAAATACGTTTGTGTGCTGTGGCAGGCAGTGCATAGGTTTGCACCCACCGGCCTCACCACAAACCCGTGAGGAATGCATGGCACTCTGACATTGTGACAGCGACTATCACCCGTTGATAAGGATTTCAGCTCCATTGTAAACTCACAGGAGCTGGTTTTTGGAGCATGACTGTGGCATTTTATGTGGCATTCTAAAGTAAACACAAGACAAATAGAAATATGAAATACAAGAAACCCCAAGGAAAGCATGGGTTAATAGTTATACAGCCTGGATTAAAAGGGGCTTGAACATAGCATCAAGGAGAGAAAATAAACTGAATCCATTGAATCACCAACAGAGCACCCTCTCTGTAAAAGACATGCAAATGTCAGCGAGCAAAAACCCAGCTTCAGCATCATGTTCAAAGGATTTATTCTTAAGCTGTGAAAACCAGACCGAAAAAAGATAGAATACCCCAAGAGAAAAATGGTCACAAAGGCAGGCATGCCTAAGTGCCAGGTGGAGCCACTCTCCACCACAAGTCTAAGCAATCTAAATAAAACCAAAGGATTAGCTGGGTGTGGCGGTGCATGCCTGTAATGCCAGCTCGAAAGAGACTGAGGCAGGAGGATCGCTGTGAGCTCATGCCAGCCTGGGCGACATAGTGAGTTCAAGGCCAATCCGAACTGCATGGTGAGACCCTGTCTCAAACAAAACAAAACAAAAAATATCAAGGGTTAAACACATTTTCAATAATTTTTTTTAAGAATTTGAGACTGATATAGCTACAATAAATCCTGTTGGATCTTATATTTTAAAATATGAGAAGCATCATCCAATAAGTGTATATAAACTTGAATAATTTTTTTAGTGACATTAAACTTCCATGCAAAGATAAAAATCATTCCTAATTAGCAATTTCTTTCTTTCTTTCTTTCTTTCTTTCTTTCTTTCTTTCTTTCTTTGTGGGGCGATACTGGGGATCGAACTCATGACCTCATGCTTGCCGGGCAGGCACTTGTGCGACTGAGCTAAACCCATGGCCCTATACTTAGCACTTTTATACGAATAAATATTGCTAAAGTTCTTTACTTTCCAAATTAAGGCCCTTAAGGTAAAACTCATTTGTCAAATTATCCTCTGGGTAGTGTAAATTTTTAGCCTAGCTTTTTAATGGAATAATAACAAAATGTTTCGAAGTAAGGAAAAATAGGTTTCTGCCTAATTTGCAAACTTCCATCCATTCGAACCCCCATGCAGAAGGAGCCGAGGCTGAGGCTGGGTGAGCCATAGAGTTCAGGGCTGCCGAGCTTGCTCACTCTGCTCTTGATGAGCGGTCAGTGCATGTGTGTGTGCACAAACATGCATCCCTGCATTCATGTGTGCTTGTGTGTTCATCTTAGGAGTACACGCGAGTTTGAGGACATCACTACATGCTTTGCACCTTATGAGTTAAGGGAAAAAAGAGTGTCAAATGCTGGCTGGACAGAAGGCAACTGGCCTGGTAGGAATTCTTCAGGAAAGCCTTGGCCAAAATAGTAAGAGGATAATGGAAGATCTCTTGTTAAAGATCAACTTTCCCAGGGAGGGAAAGAAAGGCAGAGCAGTGGGACAAAAGACATGCATCTTAATCCTGACTGTCATTCATAAAACCCCCTTTGTCTACTCAGAGCGATTTTAGTGCCTGGCCCTGTGGGCCTAGGGTAGAAGAGAACAAGAAGGAATTTTTATCAAATTACACTTTCAATGAACTGTGCTTTCCATGAAAGAATTCAAACCCACTTCATCACTTCATTCAGAACTTTTTTTGAATTGTTTTCACTGAGTGAGAGATGCTGCCTAGGAAGTGATTTTGCTGAATGGCTCCAGAAAACTTTTTTTTTTTTTAAAGATTGGTGACTTGTTAACTTAGTTGAAATCAAGGAGGAAGAAAAGAAAATAGGGTGTTCAGGGTTTTTTGTTTTTTTTTTCTCGTAAAAATTACTTGCCTAGCAGAAGCATATTTTCCCTTGAGCTCAATAAATATGCTAAACATATGCCTACTCCACAGGGTCATAAATCCTTGTGGGACCAGTCTCTGCCCTTCCCCCACCACCACAAATGACCAGAAGGGCAGGGGAGACAAGCCATTTGCATGCACTGAGTGATTTTCATTTCAAGCCTTCCCAAGATTAAAAAAAAAAAAAAAAAAAAGAAAAGAAACAGGAATGTACATACTCATCCAAAGCTTTTGATCCAGCTACTGGATAAGGATTCTAGATGCTAAGAGAGGACTCATGAAACAAGCAGGCTTCCTCTGGAGGCCTCATCCCTCCACGCGTCAGCAGAGAAGTTTTGATCAAATATTTATGAGCGGTGCCTCTGGCTGAGCTGTCTAAGCAGAGCAGAGGGGAAATACAGCATCTTAGGCAAGGGCTGGATTGCTAATTGAGCACTGCCTAGATAGAGACCCACATCTGCTCTTTAATTACACAAAGATGTCACCAAACACCCCTCCCTCCCACTCCCGG
Source organism: Hydrochoerus hydrochaeris (assembly GCA_004027455.1). Classification (NCBI taxonomy): domain Eukaryota; kingdom Metazoa; phylum Chordata; class Mammalia; order Rodentia; family Hydrochaeridae; genus Hydrochoerus; species Hydrochoerus hydrochaeris. Next base: position 18,497 of record PVLA01005268.1, on the reverse strand, counting down.
GATGCAGATGCTGTTTATTTTGCAACTGTGTATAGTCATGGAATTTCCAGAGCCACTTGAGTCTGCAAAGGAAGCCCATGGCCAATGAATCAGAACGCTAACTCATGCAAAGGATTATCTGGTAAAGGCAGAGGGGATGGTTGGACACTGTCACGCCGAGGTGGGATCATTGTAACATAGGTGGGAGATGACAGCGGTTCTCTGCTCTCTCCTTGTCTCAGTCAGTTTTCTGTTCCTATAACCAGTTACTCAAGACTGGGAAATTTACAGCATTGATATCTATTAGGCTTATGTTCTGTTGGCCAGGAAACCCAAGGGCATGGCACTGGCATCCACTAAAGGCCTCCTTACTGTGTCCTAATATGGCAGAGGACATCGCATGGCAAAACTGAGCAAGTGTCTCTGTTCAAATCTCCCTTCATTCTTACTAAGCCACTAGTCAGTCCCTTCATGGGACCTCACCCCAGTGATCTCATCTAATCAAAGGCCCCACCTTCAAATACCTTCCATATAGGAATTTGGAGGTTAGATTCTCAACACATGATACCTGGGGGAACATATCCAAAACCGTACCATCCTCCCATGGTGGAATTCAACCTGCTATCATCCCTGGCCACCAGTCCCTTGTTCCACCAGAAACCCACCTCATTGGCATCACCCCATCATTCACCTAAGTGTTAATGCGGAAAAGCCAGAGCCAGGGGTAGTGACATCTCATTTAGCTCTCAGAAAGAGAATTCTATGGGTATCTTTACACCCTTGGATTATTTCTGACCACCTAGTAACAGTAACCCCAACTGTGAAATACGAAGTTGAACTGCATCTGTGAGGTCTGTAGTCAGAGCCACTGGTTCCACACACCCACCAGACAGCAGTCTCAACATTAAGTGGAGAGATAGCTTTATGTATTTATTTTTTTAAAGTGAACCCAGAGCCTTGGTTTTAAAATAATAGAAACTTCTCTTTCAGACCTTGTGATTTAGTAGGTTTGCACGCAGCCTAGCAATAGGCTAGATTTCTTGAGGCCAATAAATTTCCAAGAACTTGTTGAGCCCTAAATGCAGTTCTGTCACCCCGAATGCATTAGTTCATTCTATGAAATGGCTCCAGGAAGAATCAAGTTGTCTCTTGGAGTGGACACCCCTCTCGGGCCATGCCTGGGGTCCTGGGAGGGCAGGGCTGGCTGCTTCACCGTTTGTGTTTCTGTTTTCCTGTGCTGTGCAGTGGAGACAGCCCAGTCCTTGTGTGTGCCAGGTGTCACAAGGACAGTCGTTTGGTTGCTGATGCTGTAGTAAGCCAGAAAATATTAAATAAAATCCCCCCAATCAGTCTGATTGTAGCTGGCCTATTACATGTGCCCAGGCAGTTTCCACCCTAAACCCTGGGTCCTCTTTCTTCTTCAGCCATTGTTGCTGGGCTGGAAGATATCATGACGCCAGCTGTAGATGTTGGCAAGGTGAGCCCAGGCAAAGAAGACCACGTGACAACCGTGAGAGGCTCTGCAGTGCCGCAGCCATCTCCTAGCCTGACAGCTCGGGTGAGTATCCCGGCAGGAGAAGGATTTACTCCAAAGACCTGTGATCACATGTAAGCATGGGAGGTACATTAGCATCATATTATAAAACTGGTGCAAACCACCGTGCAGAGGATCAATTATGTGGCTCACACCGAAAGCAGTGTCCTGATTTCCTCTGGTGAACAGGCAGCTGCTAGGCTGATTTTAGGTGATGCCAGGGTCAAAGACAAGGACTTCACAAACTAGTAAGGAACTGGGTTTTAAATTCTAATCTGCAGCATGGGTTTTAATACAATAAAAAAGTCTCCTTCATGTTGTGACAATGTGATTGCTCTAGGTTCCTAAATATATATTCTGATCAGATGGCATCAAACATGGACCACACTTGTAAAAACCATGAGATCTAAACAGACACATTTCCTACCCAATGAGTTGTTACTAACATATGGTGTAAGCAGCTGCTGTAGCCTATGATCTGTTTTGTAATAGATGCAAAATGAATGCCCAGGTGCTGGGAGGGAGGAAGGAGGTAGGTGAGCCACACCCTTGGGGGTCCTTTGAGGGTTCATAATTCCTGGGTAATGAACACATGCTCCCCTCCCTCATTGCTTTATCTAGCTTTGCCCTATGGGCCTTTCTATCCTTAACACACCAAATTTGATCCAACTTGGTTTTCCTTTTCTCTGCTCAGAACACTCCCCATCCTCCCTTGGCTGACTTTCATGGTCATCAAATTCAGTGTTATCTCGAAGAGATTTCACTGAAATAATCCTGTCCCCTTCAGCCCTGGGGTTGACAAACTACCCCAAAGACTCGACCCACCAACTATTTTTATAAACTTTTCCTGGAACCCAGCAATGGAGATTTGGTTGAAAAATATGTGGCAGCATTTGCACTGTAAGAGCAGAATTAAATTAGCTAGAGCTTGCAAAGCTGAAGATATTTACCTTTCTCGCCTTTCCTGAAAAAGTTTGTCCAGTATAGTTGATATTTTCTTTGCAGCACTTAAAGCCATTAAAATTTACCTTCTGAGCTGGGTCCAGTGGCACACAGCTGTAATTCCAGAAACTCGGGAGGCTGAGGCAAGAGGATTGCAAGTTCAAGGCTATCATGGGCAACTTGGTGAGCCTGTATCTCAAAGTATAAAATAGAAAGTGCTTTGAAGATAGCTCAGTAGTTGAGCACCCTTTGGTTCAATCCCCAGTACCTGAGTTGAACCCCTACTATTGTAAAACAAAACAAAACATTGCCTCTGTGTTTACATGCTATGTTGGCCCTCCCGCCCAACTCCTCCATCAGCTTCCAGAAGTTATTCATATTTGGAACAACCACAGGGGCCCATAGAAAATGCTCAGTGGCATATTTTTTAAATTGTTATTATTATGGCAAAAATCACTGAAGTAAAATTTACCATCTTAACAATTTTGAAGTGTGCATTTCAGTCGTGTTACATATATTCACATTGTTAAACAGATCTTTGGAATTTTTGTCCTGTAAAACTGAAATTTTGCACATATTATGTAATAGCTCCTATTGGTCTCTTCCTATTGGCCCTGGTGACTGAAGTTTTGTTTTACTATGTCAGTGGAATCCTTCAGAATTCATCCTTTTGTGATTGGCTTGTTTCATGTAGCATCATGACCTCAAGGTCCAATGCTGTTGCCCATGTCCCTCTTCCTCGAGGCTGGATCCTGGTCCACTTGATGTGAGCACCACTTTTTATTTATCCACACAGCCATCCAAGCCCACTTGGGTTTCTTTTTCCACCTCATGGCAATTGTTTGTGAATACAGCTTCTGGGAAGCAGGCTCCTGTGTGTATATAGGTATCTTTTAGATACTCTGCATTGAATTCCTTGGGGTTTACATCCAGAGGCTGGATTGCCCCATCATAAAGTCATTCTATTTTTATGATTTTGAAGAACTGTCCTTCTGTCCATAGCAGCTACACCACTTTACCATCCCATGAGCAGGGCACAAGGGTTCTAGATTCCCTCTCCAGCAACTGCTGTTTCCTCAGTGTTTTTTCATAGTGGCCATTGTACTAGAAGTGAGGCAGTAGCTTGTGGTTTTGATTTGCATTTCTCTGGTTAGTGATGCAGAATGTCCTGTCACATGCTTCTTGGCCATTTGTGTGTCATTTTTTTTTTTTTTTGACAGGGTTTTACTAGACAGGTCAGGCTGGTCTGGAACTCTTTGTAGCACAAGATGACCTGGAACTCGTGGTGATCCTCCTGCCTCAGCCTCCCAAGTGCTGGGATTATAAGCATATACTACCACACCCCACTATGCGTCATCTTTAGGGGAATGTCATTTGCAGTCCTTTGCCCAGTTCCTCATTGAGTTATTGGGGTCTTTTGTTGCTCAGTTGCAGGAGTTCTTTACGCACACACCTGGCACCTCATTCCAGATGTCTCTCCTGTCCTATCTGTTCTATCGATCGTGTCCTTTGATGCACACAAGCCTTTAAGTTGAATATGGTCCCATTTATTTTTGCTTTGGTCACATGTGCTCACTGTCTGAGCGCTCAGCAAGGCCAGCTGCCTGGCTCCTGGAGGGAGGCACGTAAAGCTGGATACATTTACCTGCCGGAGAAATGTTAGAGGGGAGAGATGCTTTCACGGTCAAGGGAGAGAAAGACTGAAAGCCCACCGAGCTAGTGTTCCTGGAAGTGCCAGGAAGTCAGCAAGCCAAGAGCGTGGAATTCCTTTCTAGGGTTGACCTCAGTTCATTCCCCTCCCCACCCTTGTTGGGTCTTTTTGTTGGTTTTCTTGTTCCTACTTTAAACTGATGCCACCATGTCTTTATATATTTATGCTACTTTGAATCTATTGTTAAGTCAGAGTGCAAACTTAAAAACCCTGGACTTTATTTTCTCTCTTGCCTCATTTACATCTCTAATAGGTGTCACCAAGTGCAGCACATACAACACATACTGGTTTTGAGGATGTGTCAACCCCAGGAAGCTCAACCCATAGTCACCAGAAAAGCCAGGCAACCACAACTTCACCTATGGTGACCAGTACCTCAGCAGGTAAAAAGCCCAGTCACCCCAATAAGGGTTGCTCAATTTTGCAAAATCTGTTTATTTCCCAAGTCCATGAACAAATATGATAATCAATAGAGAATACAGTGGAATGCAAGGGTGAATTTTGAACCATATCGTGGGTTCGAAGTTTGATTTTTGAGTTGTGAAATCAAACCCAGTTTTGGGGAGCTGCTGGAAATAATCTCTCCACTTGCTTGATACTTAGCGATAATGTTACACTTACCTACAAGGCTTAGTAGCTGCTGTTGTTTTGCTGGCCCTACATTAAGCACTTGTGTTAATACCCAACAGTGTGAAACTCAGCTGACATACAAGAGTCTTAATATACTCTATACTAATATTTGCCATCTTACATTAAGTGCATGGGACAAGATTACTTAACCAGGATTTGGTGTTGTATTTGTGACCTAGAGTTAGCACCTGCCCTAAGCAAAAAAAAAACAAGAAGAGAAATTACAACAGCAAGAAGAGAATGAACAGTATACGTGATCATTGTACTGCATTTCAAAATTTTAGAGAATGACTCACTTGTAACATGAGTTGACAGCTAATTAGCAACAGAAAATAAATTCTTCCATGTGAAGTATTTTTTTCTATGGTACCAAAAATCCTCATTATATTCCCTCAAAACAGTTCTCAGTTACCTGGAGAGTACTCATTATTCTCTATTCTTGTTCCCTGATCCGCATGTCACAAAAAAGCATGGTTTAGGACACATTCCCATTTCACATTTCACTCTGCCAAGATGTTTCACATGTGAGTTAAAATGTAATTGCAGCTGGGCCTTAGCTACTTGGTCACTCTGAATTTAGGGAAGAGGATCCTAAATTCAAAGTCAGCCGGGGCCACTTAGCAAGACCCCATCTCAAAATAAAAAATAAAAAGGGGTGGGAATGTTGCTCAGTGTTAGAGTGCTTGCCTAACATGTTGCAAGGCCCTGGGTGAAATGTCTAATACTTAAAAATAAAAAGGCATTACAAACACTTTATTTTTACAAGAGTAACTTTTTTAGGGCAGTAGATGTCCACTTTTCCCATGAATCACTCGAGTGTGATGATCACATGCATGACACATGCTCATAATCACAGCATAATAAGGAGGGAGTGTGCAGTGCAGGACTAACAAACCCTAAGTCACTGACAGATGGTCTACAAATTTACTTAATTTTCAGTGACCCATTTTGTAACTGATGGTGTCCTTGATAGTGTCTGCGGTGTATTTTGAGCCTGGAATCAGCAGCCACCAGGTCAAGACATGATAAGCAAATGATTGACCTATTCTCTGCTGGCCATTGGCTTCCAGGAATGACATGTTAAGAGTTGATTTGATGACACTGTTACTCTGAGAAGGTGCAAACCCAGCAGTCTCCACTGATTTCTACGGTGGGGTTCTGCCGTCCAGTTGTGCTCCATATAAGTGCTCCTCGGCCATAGATTCAGTCATTGCAGAGAGAGCTAGAATCTGGACCTCCACCCTGGGGCCATTTGGAAAAGGCACCTTTCTTAGGGAATGTCTTGGTACAGCAGAATATTTTGTAAGATGGTTGTCTAGTGCATTGGGAAAAAACCATCCCCAAACTCAATCTCAGACTGTTTCTGCTATTCATAGCACAAGTCACTTCTGATGTGAGATATATGAGGAAGTCCCCCCACCCCTCACCAACCAAGTATGCAGTTCTACATTGGACACCAGCTGGGTGTCCTCTAATCCAACTGGATTCCTACTGTATCCAGGGCTGGTGTCAGATGCCATAGTGGATGGCTCAGTGTCCAAACCTTCGGATGCCAACTTTGAGCCCCAAGTGGTTCTGTCTGTACTTCTAACCAACCAGCTCCCAATCAGGGTTCCCACACCACCTCTTTGGGGTTAATTTTCAGAGTGGTTCAGAGAGCTCAGGGCAACACATTTACCCATTTATTATAAAGACTATTACAATGATACTGATGAAGAGATGGATAGGGCAAGGAATGGGGGAAGAGGTATAGTTTTCATGCTCCTCAGGAGCCTTCCTGGGGTCCTCTGGGGTGAGAAGGGTCCTGTTTCTGTGAACCACCTTGGAGAACAGAAAGTCTAGTTTCAATTGCCTTTGAGAGGGAGTTGTGAGCCAGAAACTATGGCAGAAAACCAAAGGGAAAAAAATCAGAATATCACAGCCAGTTTTATTTTTAATTAGGAAAGGTGTTGAGTACCTAAGGATATTTTGCAAGCTGTGAGCTAAGATTCTCTCCAGTGTCTCATTAAATCAAGGTATCTCGGTTTCTCCATCTGTCAACTTGCTAAACAGCCACTATTGAATGGAGTTAAGGACTCAGCTTACTAAGAGGTTAACAGGAGAAATGAAAATGACTTCTATTTCAATTAGGAATTGTGTAGTTACCTGAAAGAAACTCACAGTGGAGACTAGTCATACTGCAACTATTGACGGCAGACAAAAATCCCATATGGCATAAGCACCTATGGGTATTCTTTTATCAGGTTTAGTGGAGCATACTGCTGCCCTTGAAGTCTGGATCTGGGTATCAACAAAGCAGGGAATATATAGCGTGACATGAGTCACAGCTCTGTTACTTCTTTCCAACCTAGAGTATTGCTTTCAAAGGGAGAAACAGACCTCATCACCATTGATCTTGGTCTTGGACTAAAATTACACAGTTCTGGATTCTTTTGCTACCATAATTTTGAAAACTTTCTGACCATGTATTTCACATCTCTCTGGCTTAGTGTACAGAAATACTATGAACCCATAAATGTGTTTGTAAATTTAAACATAATAGTCACAAAGACCATACCCTGTCAGAGCTTGCTTAGCCAACCCCCAGCCAATTTGTTTAAGAGATTGTCCTCTTTGCATATGTCTAGAGTAAATTCACCCTGTGCCTATTGTTAAATTATTAAATTTATTAAATGCTAATAATTATTGAATGTATTAAATCCAAATAATTCTGTGTCATCTTTTCACAGTGAATGTGACTAAACCAACACAGATAGCCATTGATAAAGGTAGGCAGGTTTTTGTATTAATGTATTCTATGGGAGGTGAACAGAAACCCTTCTTTGAACCTAATCTTTCAAATGAGTTGCATGTTTTTTCTAGGTTTCTCCCAATCTCAATATGTCTCTGTCTCTGTCCCTCTCTGCCTCTCTGTCTTTCTTTTCTCCTGCCTTCTGGAAAGGGAATTCCTTCCCTATATTTGAATAGAAGCAGGGCTGGGGGTGTAGCTCAGCAGTAGAGCACTTGCCTAGCATGCACAAGACCCTGTCCTCATGTCTCAACACTACAAAGATAAAATAAATTTAAAATAAAATAAAATACTAGCTAGTGCTTCTCCACTTGTGAGCTAAATTCCAATGGATATGACAGGTTTGCTGTGTGCAGTGGGCACTGCCATTGTTTTGGTGACATTTGCTATGTGTTTGCTAAGTCTTGATATTCTTATTCCTTCCCATTCAGATGGTTTGTCAGCAGCGACCCTGGCTGGAATTGTCTTTGGGGTCTTAATAGCCTTTGGCTTCCTCGGTTGCGTCTTGTTTCTATTTGTACAGAAAATATCCAAATGATCCTTGTAAGTAAATTCACCTACGTAACCAGGTATGGTGGCTCACATTTATCATCCCAGCACTCTGGAAGGCTGAGACAGAAAGATGGCAAATGTAAGCCCAGTTGGGCAATTTAGCAAGATCTTGTCACAAAATTTAAAAATAGAATAAAGACAAAGAATGTAACTCAGAGCAGAGGTCATAGGTCCAATCCCCAATATAAAAGAAAAAGAAAAAAAGACCTACATGCTTCATCAATGAAGGCAGTCATGCCCCAAACTCAGAACTGTGGGGTTTTTAAAATAACTTTATTGGTATAAATTAGAGCTCAGTAATGATCGCATTCATCATGGGTGATCCATACCTGTGTGTGATACATCTTCATTCTTCTTTTCCCCCTTTCTTCTCCCCTCCCTTCAACCCCTCTCCCCTTCCTTATTTACAAAGCTTTGTTTCCATTTTACCCTTCTTTTCTCACTTTTTTCCCGTTCCTTTCCTCCCCCCTCCCTAGTTCCCTTTTCCTTTTGAACAATTTCTTCCTGTTTCACAAGTTCTATTATACATTTTGGTTCTTATTCACACTTTCAGTTTCTTACACCAGAGGGATAATTCGATATTTACACAACATGTATCCAATTTAATTCACTTAAAGAGCATGGCCTCAAGTTCCATCCATTTAACTAAAAATGTCACACATTTATCCTTCTTTATGGCTGAGTAGTACTCCATTGTATAACAACTGAACTCAAGACTGTAAACAAGTAGAAGAAAGTTTATAATCAACAGCTTGTTGCCCCCAGAAACAAATGCCAAAGGTAGCTCTTAAATGGACTTCTATTGAGATCTGATTAAATCTGATCTCTTCTTGATTCCCCAGCTAAGCAAATGTGAAAGAAAACCCAAATGAGTTTTAACTTAATGCCTAATTCCCCTACCTCTGGCCACCTGAAGTGAGTGACTTCTGGAAAAGCTCCTATCCAGAGCCAGCCCTCCATTCTGAAGAGGAACGAATTCCCTGATGATGGAGGAATCCTCATCAGCTCCCTCCTGCCCCTGTTTTGCACACTCCATCCACATGATGCTCCCGCCTCATGGATGGATAAGGAAAAGGAATAAAGGAATATGTTCTCCTTAGGAAACTTCCTTAGGAATTCAGACTATATAAATTCACACTCAGAGGGAAACATTTTCTTAGGATGGAGGGAAAGGGAAAGGACAGGGAGTCGAGGGACGTGTTTGAGACACAGCTGCAGACAGATGACGTTTGGAAATACCCAGGAATCTAGCTCTGGCCATGTGAGGACTCGGGAGGAGGCATGTGGGCTGAGGGGTGGGAGAGAAAGGCTGAAAGCTCTGGAACCAGAAGACTTAGAGAAAAGGATGGTGGAGACATGACTCACGCAGCTGCTTTTCACAATGCCCGTAAAAGAAGCAATGGTTCCCTTTCTGTTTTCACAGGTCCGAGGAGTTGGAGGATCGTGTCCTCTGCCAACGTGTTTGGCAGAAGAGTTTGTGGCTTCCCCTGCTCCCTGTCCCCAAGCTTGTGAGAGAAGATGACCCGTGGACCACTCACACAACCCACTCAAAAATCCATGGGGATTCTCGCACTTGCCAAAAGCAGCCGAAGGAAAGATAATTCACACGACTTGACTCCTCCAAGCATCTGCCTTTTGAAGAAAATTTTAACAATACATTTGATAGACCATGATTTAAACACAAAGCACATGGAAAAGGAGACAAAAGTATAAACCGATTTGTCCCCAAACAATAGCATTCAATCCGTGTTAGTGGCTGTGCTCATGTCTCACTCACAGCTTCATTCCATTTCTGTCCAAATGCAGTGGGATCTGGAAATGTTTATATCCAGGGAGACCTTGGTCCCCAGCTCTGCCAGACGTTTTGCAATTGCCGATCTTTTGAAATGTACACATCCCTGTCTAGTTTGGTCTGGTTTTTACAACCCGATTGGGTATGAACAAGCTTGGATAATGTACGATTAAGCAGCTGCTTTTAGGGGGAATCCAGATAAGTTTAATACATTTTTAGGTCACAAACAGGAAGTCTGTCCTTTGAGGAAGATACTTTGTTCTGGCAAAAAGGTTACCAAGTAACATCTAGGCTAATGAAAACTGAATCACTCAAAAGATGTGTTTGCTGGGCATAGTGGCACACACCTGTGATCCCAGGACTCAGTAGGCTGAGGCAGGAGGATCCTAGCAAGTTCAAGGCCAGCCTGAACTGCATAGCGAGACCCTGCCTCAAAAAGACAAAAAAAAAAAAAATTCATCATGTTGACCCTGTCCTGGAGTGTGGCGGTCACAGTCCCACATACCCAGGAAGTTGCTGGATAGCCCATGGTACTAGAAAGTCAACTGTTCCAGAAACCAAGAACCAAGCTTGATCCCCAGGCAGAAAGAAGCCCTGTCTATGAGAGCCTTCGGGGGGAAGCTGCCTCGCAGGGGAGAGAAGCAAGACTTGCACAAGTGGTTTTTGTTTGTTTGTTTGTTTTTTAACAGCTGGATTTAAAAATAAAAGTCATTCTCAGTGTTTTTATGACATCTTAAATCTTTCACTGGGATCACATTGAAAAAATCAAAATAAAGGGGCACAAGGGATCTGGTTGGTCCCAGGGTAGCGTGGTGCCTCTCTGCCCGTAGACACACTGGCTTCTTTTTCCTACACAAAACCTTTTTAATGTGGACCAGACGTTCTGTCATGACTGTGGTTGTGCAATCCTGATATCCCCTAGATATCCCCTAAACTCAAGAGTTCATAAAACAGGAAACAGTAAACTATCTGCTGGAAGCACAGCCCATCCTCCCCGCTCCACCACCCCCAGCTTTTTTTTCCAGTACTTGGTGGGTGCTATTTTAAACTGTGCCTCCGTGGGTTCTCCCAATCCCACTGGCCCACCAGGCTCCACACTTGAATCAGCTGAGCGAGTGAAGTGAGTTACAGGGGCCATGTGAGTTTCAGCGGCTTTTCCTTTCATTCAGCAGGTAACCTGCCGGGAGTTAGGAATCATGGTCCGTTGTTTTCCACCCTTCTTTCTTTGCACCTCTCACTGTGAAAAGTTAAAAGTCCCAGCCCGAATCATACACTGGGCCCGGAGCCTGCTGGGGCAGGGTCGTGGGTTTCTTGGCCACACCTGTATTGGTGTGAAATGCAATGCAGACATATTTTCAAATAAAACAAGTGATTGTGTACAAGAATGGGTTGGATGCTTGGATGGCGATCTCTGCCGAGTCTGAGTCACATTTGAAAACATCTCCAGGTGACCTCTGCCTGTTGGTGAATTATCCATGGTCATAGGAAGTTCCACCATAGGAAAGAAATGCAGCCCTACCTGCCACCTAGGTCTCTGCCAAGGAAAATAGGGTGGAAAGTAAGTGGTACCTGGGGACATTTTTTGTCCTCTTTGTTCCCAAAAGATTGAAATGTTTTGCCTGCACTAGAGAGAGGAGTGAGGAGGGGGAGCAGTTTCATCTTGCTACTTTGCTAACAATGTCAGGGGTCTAGAGCTTAGCTATCCAAGGACAGAAGAGCCCCTGAGAGGGACACCAACTGTCCACAGGCCTGGGCAGCAGTGTCTCCCTCCAGAACCCTGTTGTGAGGTTGTCTCAACGCTTCTTGCCCATCCTGCCCCTGCCTGGCTGGGGAAGGGGTGAGCTGGGGGGCTGCCATCCACTCCTCCCCACCCCCACAGCTGCTTGGGGGCTTCTGTTGTCATGGTCTGGGTTCTAGGCAACACTGTCTTCACTTGTAAAGTTAGGTGCTGCTAGTAGTTACCATCTTTCCTCCCTCTGAATACATTATCCTAATTTGGAAATGCCTAAGTGTTCAAGTTTTACACTGGTGTTCAGAGCTGAGATATTTACAAGAGTTTGCCAGTAGAGCAACTCCAATCCAAAAATCCAAAACACTCATAATCCAAAACTGAGCATCGTGCCGGCTCTCAAAGAGTTTTGAATTTTGAAGAATTTCAAATTTTAAGATTTCAGACTAGGGATGCTCAGCCTTCTATGAGGTTTTGTTAGAGCAGCGATGAACTTCTTTACCCTTTTTAAGAACTTCCTTGAGATTGATCAGAAAACCTTGCTATTCTAGCAGGAAACAGACCATGCCTGCCTAGTCCTGCAGCAGGGAAGGAAGGGGTCCTCTGCTGTGTCAAGTACCAACTTCCACACCACCCCTGGAAATGACAGAACTGACAGCTGCCAAAGGTAATTCCAAATTCACCCTGAGGCTGAAGCAGGAGGATTGCTATGAGTTCAAAGCCAACCTGGGCTGCATAGCAAGACCCTGTGTCAAAAAAAAATTTTTTTTTTTAATTTTTAAAAAATCATGTTACAATGCATAGCAGATCTTCGGTTTTTATATTTATATATTTATTTTGGTACCAGGGATTAAACTCATGACCTCGCACTTGCCAGGCAGACGCTCGTGCCGCTGAGCTAAATCTCCAAGCCCTGCTCCTCAGGTTTTAAACTGATAAATGTAAACAACCTGACTGTGGTTTGCAGGTCAGCGAGGCAGGATAAACTTAAAATCTTGTGGCTGGAGAATGAAGATTGTCCAGCTGGTGTGAAGAATGTCATTTGTTTGGGCCCGTGGTCCCAGGTGATGGGTATATGCCTGCTACAGGTGAGGCTGCCAGGCTGAGTTCCCTGACATTGTACCTCAGCACCTCTGCTCTGCGTCGTTTCAGTGGATGCCAAGGCAGAGACAGCACCACGTGTTTCCGCAGCCCAGGGCTCCAGGCCACAGCGCAGACCCCCCAGTGTGTGGCCCTAAGAAGAGCTGCGCTTTCCACTTCTTTCTTTCCTCACTCTTTCACTGTCACTCTTCTCATGGGTGCAAATCTTTGAAGAAAGAATCACATGCCAGTCTCAGGGGGAAGCCAGCAAATGTTTCCAGATCCAGAATCGTGGCTACTACCTGGATGCTCCCGAAATAATAAAAAGATCTGAAATAGGTGCTCAAATAACTCACACTACCTGCAGGGCCGTATGTGGCCTCAGGCAGGTGTAGGAAGACTCTGGCAGAAGGGAAACCTTGCACCCCGCCCTGGCTCCCCACCTACACACCCTTCCGTGGAGTTCCTGCAGGTCATGCTGAACCTGTAGGTGACACAGGCCTAATGGAAGGGGTCGTTTGTCCAGCAAGATCCAGAAACAAACAATACTCACTTGGGTGGATGACACGTTTGAGGCTGCTGATGGGCTCTCATGGGGCAGTGGTCATCTCTTCATTTACTCATCCATCCATTCAGCAAGCATTTAGTCAGGCCTGTCCTGAGCACCAACAAGAGCCACACACTGTAGTGGGGGACAGACTAGATACAAAACAGACAGTCAGTCGTGGAGCATGTGGAATGGTAGAGGAAGGTAGCTTTGAAGTGAAAGTCTGCAGGGTAAGGAAGAGCAGGATTGGGAAGAGCAGTAGTATTGAGATAAACATGTACATTTAGAGTGTGTGCTGGGAATTGAACCCAGGGCTTCAACACACGAGGCAAGCACTCTACTGCTAACCTGTATGCTCAGGCTTTTTTATTTTTTGTTTTGAGACAGCCTCACTAAGTCACCGAGGCTGCTATTGATCTCATGATCGCGCTACCTGAGCCTCCCAAGTAGCTGAGATCACAGGCGTGGGCCACTGCACCGGGCTTAGCAAAGTTCTTGACAGGCAAGGGAATGAACCAAACGAGTTTGTGGATAAGCATTCCTGGGAAAGGGCACATCAAAGACCCATGGCAGGAGAACCACTGGCAGGTTTTAAGGAGGGCTCAGAAGATGGGGACAGTGGGGAGGCATTGAGGAGAGGAATCCATGATCTGACTTCCATTTCAAGAAAACTAGTCTTGGCCCAGCTACTTGTGAGGCTGGGCAAGAGGAGCGTTTGAGCCCCAGGAGTTCAAGGAAGTATCTGATGGACTGGATGTGGGATACGAGGAAGGCAGAGAAGGCAAGACGATGCCAAGGACCTTGGCCTGAGCACCAAGGAGGATGGAGTCCCCAATAGTCACTAGGAGAAGGTGGTGGATGCTGCAGCTTGGAGAGGCCAAAACAAGGGTTTGCGTGGAGCAAGCAGAACCAGGGATGTGTGCAGAGATGTCTTGCCTAGCAGAGGGGGCAAGCAGGTGGCTGGGCATGTGAGTCTGGAGCCTAAGTCAGAGATCTGGTTGGAGACAATTCGGAGTTTTCAGAACCTAACTGCCATGATACTGATGAGTCCATAGGCCCATGAGCTTAGATGGACAAGTCCACATCCCTGAGCTCTTGTGCTGTTTAAGAATAAGAAGCCGCATGTGGTGAAACACTCCTATAATCCCAGAACTCAGGAAGCTGAGGCAGGAGGATCATTGCAAGTTCAAGACCAGCCTGGGCCAGAAAGTGAGTTCAAGGCCAGCTCAAGCTGCATCGTGAGACCCTGTGTCAAAAAACAAAACAAAACAAAACCAGAGCCAGAAATCTGCAGAGAGATTCCCAAAGGGGTCATCAACCATGACGCAGATGAAACACATCTTCAGACTACCTTTTCCTTTCCTTCACTCCTGAACCCTCTAAGAACCTTCTAACTAATAATTAATAACCTGGCCACCCGAGTAGCTTAATACTGGGATGAGAGTGCCTTTGAAAATGGACATGGAAATACCCAACACTGGAACTGGACAGCATTTGTTGCCAATTGTAAACTCAGTATTTGGGGTAGAACTTTATATATCTGCAAACCAGATCTTGAATGACAAGCACACTGAGTTTCCCTTGAGCTGGGACCCAGCTCTCCCCACTAGCAGACCTGAGGTGATTTAGCTCCTCGTTTCTTCTTCCTCAGTGGTTCCTGTCTTTACCAACCAATGAACAAATTCTCTGCTCTGAGCACCTATTCTCTACTTCCTGGCTTCTGCTTACTTGTAATACCCACTAACTCACAATCTAAACAGCACAGGCACCAGTAGGGCCCTCGCCTTGTCTCAGTGGCTCTCGTGTTTTCTCAGCTTTAGGCATTGTTGCCAGCAGACTGATTCACTCTGTATTTCTGAGACTTCTGCTGTCCAAAGGAGTTGTGTCCACCTACCTAGTCACCATGGTCTTTATTGGTCAGAGCTTCCTGTGCCAGTCAATATGAGTACCCATTCCCTAAGCCATTACTTTTTCCTTGGTGATAGGGTGTGTTAATTAACTCTCTCATTGCTGGGTCAAAATACCACAACTCTAAAAGAGGAGTTTATTTTAAATCATGGTTTTCAGAGGGTTCAGTCAATGGTTGGTTGGTTCCAAGGCAGAAACAGCATGGCAGAAGGGCATAGCAGGGGAAAGCTGCTCATCCCATGGCAGCCAGGAAGCAGAAAGAGGAGGTAGGATCCTAGGAGGGAGACGTACCCTCCAAGGACATGCCCCAAGTACCACCCTTCTTCCTACCAGTCCCCAGGTCCTAACAGCACATTCAACTATGAACTCATTCATGGATTGATCAGTGATGAAGATAGTGTCTTGGTGATTCAATCACCTTCCAAACATCGGACCTATAAACACAGGACACTTTTGGAATGGTTGTTGAAGGGAAGAACACCTGAACATGTTTGGAAAACAATACCTACAGCACAGTCATTATCTACTTGAAAGCAAATAATGAATCTTTAGTGCCTGCCTACCATTATAGCAACTAATAATTAGCAGCAATTACACCAACAGACTTTTTACTTAGTATCACAGTCTCATTTACTCTAACACCCCTGTGAAATAGGCAGGACAAAAATATCCCCATTTCACAGATGAAGAAATTAAGGTGCAAACAGTTACCTAAAACTAAAGAGCTACACAGCCCTCAGAGCCTAGCTAGAATGCAAGTGCCTTAACTTATCCCCGGTCCTGTTTCATTCAGTGGGCACTGCATCTTTAAAATCAGTGGTAGTACTTTTTTTTTTTTTTAGTTTTTTGAGACAGGCTCTCACTAGATAGCCCAGGCTGGCCTCGAATTCACGGTGATGCTCCTGCCTTAGTCTCCCTGAGTGCTGGGATTACAGGCATGTGCCACCATGCCCAGCTAATGGCAGGGCATTTGGAAGACATACTTTCTTTAGTCAATAGAAAATAGGAAATCTATATTTTTATTATGAAAAAATTTTATTAGTGCATATTAATTATACAGAATATTGGGTATCATTGTAGCGTCTTTATACAAGCATATTATATACTTCAATGGTGTCTACCGTTCCTCTAGCCCTTCCTTTCCTGCTCTGCCATCCCTTCTGTCATCTCTAATATCCCCCTCTACTTTCATGTCCTATCCCCCAATCCTGATTCCACATAGGGATGAAAATATGCAATATTTATCTTTCTGAGTCCAGCTTATTTCGCTAACATGATGACCTCCAGATCCATCGACTTTCCTGCAAGTGACTTTGGTTTTCTCTATGGTGGAAAAACACTGCATTGTGTATATATATATCCCACATTTCATTTCTCCACCCATGCACCCAGGCACCTAGGCTGATGCTCGGCTAGTGTGAGTTGTGTCACAATAATTTTCAGCAGATGGGAAAATAGGAGCAAGGGCAGTGTTCCATATAACCACCAAACAATGCCAGCAAACCCTCACGTTGCTTCCTAGTTTCTATATAATTCTCCTCAAGAAATAAAGATGTGCATATTGTCCCTGAAGTACCCTCCTGACACCAGCTTGCTCTCTTTGTCCTTCCCAGAGGGACCCTTCCCCAAATTGGATACATTTCTTCTTGAAACATGCACGTTTCTCTACCATTCTTATGTCACGTGTGTGCATCCGTAATCATGATATAGAACTGTTGTGTACGCTTGCAACTTTTACATATGTTCTACTTCTGAACCTTATCCTGGCTGAGGCTCATTAGAATACTGAACTGGGATTACACCACCATTTACTTATGCTTTTCCCTGTCAATGGATATTTAAAATGTTCTCTTTTTTTGCTTGTTTGTTCTGTCTTTTTGAGACAGGGTTTCACTATGTAGTTCAAACTAGACTGAAACTCATAGACCAGGCCAGCCTCAAACTTGCAGTGATCCTCCTGCCTCAGCCTCCCGAATGTTGGGATTACAGGCATGTGCCACAATACCCAGCTTCTTCTTAAATTTTTTTAAAAAGCAGGAATTTGTCTCTTAGGAAAAATAAAAATGAGTTTATTCTTTGGATATTTAAATATCCAGTCTTGACTAGGAGTTATTCATAGCTATCTTGTAAGCTTAATGCTCATGGAAAGAAATTCTAAATTAGTTGGATTTAAATGGCCAATAACTTCATAACAATCTTTTTTCTCTGTCATATATTTTCCTTCAGATGATCACTTGACCTGAATTTTTCTATATGAAAGCTTTTCAATAAAATATGTTTATTATTCCTTTATAAAGAGACATTAGTGCCTCAATCTAAATTCCATAAAAATACATTCAGAACTACTTAATTATTTCTAATAAATACAGCTGAAGATCAGCATTTGTTTTTAAGGTACAAGATGTTATATTCAGAAGATGAAAAAGCTTTTCTTAGTCTGTGGAAGAAAAAGAATTTAAAGATGTGAAATCAACTCTTCTAGAGATCAGAGTCCAAAAAGTTTAGGGGGAAGATGTCAAGCTGGAAAGATTTTATAATAGGCCCTTTTATAGGAAGGAAAAAGAAGTGTTAAGTACACAAAATTACTGGTGTTTTTCTCTCTGAAATAAGAAGTATATTTGATGTTGATAGGGAGTTTCTCCATATATATGTTCAGCATCTCTATCAGAAAGCAACTTGAGGCCACTGTCCCCACATTGGTTGAATAGAGGCCCACTAGACGGTCCTGTGTATGGGAGAGAGTTAACGATCTCACAATCAGATCATCTGGAATTTATTTTCATAAATCTAAAAGCATGTGTTCTTATGAGAAGAGCGATCCAGAGTCACAGATCACTTGGAGACGAAGGCAGGGATGGGAGTGATTTGATCACAAGCTAAGGATCTCCTGGAGCCAGTAGAAGCAGCCAGAAGATGCTGGAAGTTTCCCCTGGAGTCTTCAGAGAGAGATGGCCCTGCCCACACCTTTATTCCAAATTTACGCCTCCAGAACTGGGAGAGAATCAGTTCCAGCTGTGTGTACCCACCCAATTTGTGCTCATTAGTCATGGTTGCCCCAGGAAGGGAACACGCCCTTCGGCTAACCCGCCTTGGGGAACGAGTCCCCCCTACCCATCCGGCCCATTCCAGATGGACAGCAACACTGACCTCTCCCACTCTGACCTTCAGCCATTCCCTTCATCCTTCTGAACAATGGGTTGGCAGCTACCACGCTTCCTTTGTGAGAGACAGATGTTGCTAGACCTTCCCTTGCTGCCATTCTGATTTGTCACTCACATGGGAGGAATCTTCGGTGACAGAAATAC